>JANQDE010000033.1:1875040-1907288 GCA_037157785.1 Cephalotes varians
TTTATTTAATTTATTCATTTTTCATTCCTGAATATAGCACGGAAGAGAACCACAAACTCGTGAACATTACCTACGCGCTCGTGGACATAGCACAGAAGAGAACCACCACAAGATCGTGGACATAGCACGGAAGAGAACCACAAAATTGTGGACATTAGCTACGTAGTTCAATGTCCACTTTTCAGAGGCGCTTCAAAATAAGGTAACAGCTAAATCGCGACCATGTCCGCTCTCAGGCTTCTCTCTGGTTAATTTCTTACGGCTTAAGCTCATGGCACATACAAAAACGTAAGGTAGTAAGACGTAAACAGTAAGTGAATTGGTCAATCACAGGAAAGAATGTAATGCAAGTCTCAACTATGATTGACCAATTTGTTTACTGTTTACGTCTTACGGCCTTACGTTTTTGTATGTGCCATGGGCTTAACGGCCACTGAAATATAATAATACTGGAACGTGTGCGAGCGCTAGTGTCGTGAAATGACAAAGAGGGTCTTAAGTGGTATCTTTGTCTCTTTTTAGTACAATCCGGCCAAAAGTTTCATTGTTAACGTTTATTGGATATACGTAAACATCTTTTATAAACCAGACTGTACGATCCCCACTATCGTTTACCACACATGCGTAGTATAGCTTAGAGAAGGCTAAAGATACCACCTTGGATGCTCTCTCTCGGATCGCACTTATTCATAGGGTCGCGCTCGTTCCAGTATTATTATATTTCAGTGCTTACGGCCTAAAACTCTTATTGTAGACGGGCCTTTAGGCTTAATACACCTATTACCATAGACATAGTGGGTGCTTTCCAACTACGTACACAGGCGACACTGTAGGTTTGTTCGCGTCGTAACAACAAGGATAAAATGATTCACTGTGTCATCTGTGTAACTTGTTGGAAAACGCCCTATATCAGTGTGTCTCATTTACACTAGTGGACACTGTGTTACACAAGGTTTGTTCGCGTCGCATGCCCCAACATGCTCCTGCTTGCTCCAACACGCTCCAATCTATAGTATTACGTAACGTATATTATAGAATGGAACGTGTTGGAGCAAACAGGAGCATGTTGGGGCATGCGACGCGAACAAACCTTGTGTAACACAGTGTCCACTAGTGTAAATGAGACACACTGATATAGGGCGTTTTCCAACAAGTTACACAGATGACACAGTGAATCATTTTATCCTTGTTGTTTACCAATGATAAATAAGGATGAAATGATTCACTGTGTTACACTGTGTCTTTGTTGAAAAACGCCCATACTCTTTTTCACACTAGTGGACACTGTGTTACACAGTGTCGCCTGTGTACGTAGTTGGAAAGCACCCAGTATATGGCAGAGCTAATATATGCCAAGATCGTGGGTCTCCCCACCATTTGACGCGGGATCTATCACTACGGCTGCGTTTGGGCCGCTATTAGCGCTGAAAATCTATAGTGCACGTAACGTGTACTATAGATTTTCAGCGCTAATAGCGTCTGTCCGAACGCAGCCTACATGTGCTCGCGGCATGTAGAGTAGATCCCGCGTCAGATGGAGAAGGGTCGAAGGGATCCCACGATCTGGCAGTTTTGGTCCATAGTACAGTGCTTGGGCTCGAAATCGTATCACTGCCATTCATTGCTGGTTCCAGTATTATATTTCAATATACGAACAATGCTCGGGTTATTAGAATTTGCTCATTTAACTTATTCGAAGGAGGACTTAGTAAATTTCTTAATTCAACATAATGTTTTGACATGTACAGTTACGTGTAATAGGTGTGGTAATAATGTGGATATTGATAAAAACACATTAACCTACCGTTGTAGAAAACGGTACACTATGAAGAATGCACATAAAAAACGTATTTCTAAGCAATGCGACTTCTATAAAAGTGCCAAAACGGGTACTTGGCTCGACAAAAGTCATCTTGATGTGAGTACTGTTTGCAAAATTGTAGCATGTTTCCTGATGCTACGACACCCACGTCACAATGATACACATGATGAAACTGGAGCAGCATCGGCCACGATTATTAACTGGTTTAGTTTTTGTCAAGAGGTAACTATCTCTTAATATATCTTAATAATTAGACATCTGTAGACACTTTAGAAAGATATTACACAGTAATATATAAAACATAAAATGTTAAATATTGTTTCTAACTACAGGTTTGCATATTCTGGGCCGATAAGCATAGTGAAAAGCTTGGCGGCCCAGGACATACTGTGGAAATTTATGAAGCAAAAGTTGAAAAACAAAAATACAGTCGTATCCGGCTACTAAAAGGTCAGTGGATTTTCGGGGGATATGAGCGAGGTTCGAAGAAGATTTTTCTCGTTCCAATGGAAAATAAAACAGAAGAGACACTTTTAGCATGCATCAAGGAGTGGATCTGGCCAGGAACAACTATAATATCAGATTGGAAATCTCATAACTGTTTAAACACTGAAGGCTTCCAACATCTGATAACAAACTATTCCTACAATTTTATCGATCCTCGAACTGGTGAGAAGTTCAAAATTATTAATATATATTACAATTAATCAGATTGCATAGTTGTTATATGTTCTACTAATCTTCATTTTATCATAGATAATTATATTATTAATGTTCTACTCTGTGTGTGTGTTCTAATATATTTTGTAAATTTACAGGCGCACAACATATAGAGGGTGTTTGGAAAGAAATTCAGGGAAATACTCCAAGATACAAAACAAGACCCGATCATGTTATTGAATATTTGTCTGAATATCTCTTCAAACGTGCTTATAGCCGTTTGGAACGTATCGAAATCTTCTTCGATATCATCGCAGAAATGTATCCTCCGATATCCACTTCAAAGGACCAGTCAGAAACATCCAGCGATGAATCAAGTATAAGCACTACTTGAAGACAAGACTCTTGTGTATATGTTCTTCGCAAAGTACCGTTTTCTTCATCGATGTGTTCATGTTTTTTTAATTATATTTTTAAAATAATTTTAATTAATATTCATACTTATGTTATTATTACACTTACTACATATAACTGTTACGTACATACTTGTTAAAACACTTTAACTAAGAAGTCTAATTCTTCGAGCAATATATATATATATATATATGTACATATATGTATGTATACCTCAATGTATTATTTTTATCATTAATATGTATTTAACAAATACTCATTGAACAGATATTGAAAAGATTTATTTCTGATCTTGTTCTGTGTGTGGAAAGTCGCAAATCTATATGGAATCATGCTTTGCTGCGAAGTAAACGCCTGTGAATTAGAACTGTACACGGGTTACAACTTTCCACACACAGCAAGATCAGAGACAAACATTAATTGTGTTATAATTGTATGACTGCGCTTTATTTAGTACTACAAATGCTGCGAAATTTATTTGATTGATTAATTACAATAATACAGAATAAGAAATTTACGTTTTGAAACATTTTTAGCACCAAATGAAACATAATTTATATCTGTATTTCGCGCATTTCTGACGTTATGATGACGCATGCGCATATAGTCACGTAGCACGCGCATGTGATCGCAGCGCATATGTCGCTATATTTTGTCAGTACGACGGATCTCTTAACCTAAAAAGTTATGAACTATTAATAGCTTGCTCGCTTCGCGGAGCAAAACGATAGTTTTTTCTACCAGATTCTTTCGTTTCATACAAGAACGCGAATGAGCATAGTTTGATCAAAATTGAGGTAAACTGAATAATTATCTTTGATGAATGCAATCGAAATTTTTAATTTATTTGTAATCCTAACAATTTTAAGTTTGCTATTCTAACTTGTTGAAGTCTGATGCGTCCAAATTAAAACTTCGTTTATGTTAATATATTCGTACGAATGTATGTATTAATATGTACTGAAGAACAAATATCGATTAAACAATTGATTTTAGGTTAGGATTGCCTGTTATGTTTTATGAGGCAACTCGTGAAACGATGGATTAAAATAAAACGACTGATGCGAAAAGCGGAAAATTTATTATCTCGAGTATGAGTTTTCTAAGCCGTCATCCGTGACGTGTTTTCAGTTGAGTCTTTTTCCTTTTTGCGATGTGATGCGGCGCCTTCAATCCCGCTCCGACACAATTTGATTAATTAAGATGGAAGAAGGTTAGTTTTGTTCGAGCGTCCGAGGAATCGGCCGAATTCATCGCGTTAATTTATATTGCAGGCTTAAAGAGACAGTAGAGGAAAAGGAGCCTCATTTTGGTATATATACACCAGAGAAAATTGTCGAAGCAGCGGAATCCTGAACGAATTCGAAAATGTTCAAGAACACTTTCCAAAGCGGTTTTCTATCCATTCTGTACAGCATTGGCAGTAAGCCGTTGCAAATCTGGGACAAAAAGGTGAGGAATGGACATATCAAGAGGATCACTGATAACGACATTCAGAGCCTTGTCCTGGAGATACTGGGCAGTAATGTTAGCACAACGTATATCACATGCCCTGCGGATCCCAGAAAGACTTTGGGTATAAAGTTGCCCTTTCTGGTGATGATTATTAAGAATCTAAAGAAGTACTTCACTTTTGAAGTCCAGGTAAGATTCTTTTCATTGTGCTAATTTATAGAGAAAGGAAAAATATTTATCTATTTTATTGAAATGTGGATTTCCGAAATGAATCACTATTGCTATTTCATATTCTATTTACAACTTTAATTTTATAATCAATCTGTTATTAAATAAAAATATACATGAGATGAGAATCCGAATCCATCTGTAATCTATATATAGTCACGCGTCATTCCAGAAAAATATTTAATATATTTAAGGAGAAATTATGTATTTTTTCATTCCTTCATTACAAATTGTCCAACTTCTCTTAATAAAAAAAAAATATATATTTACTATTGCAGATAATCGACGACAAAAATGTACGCCGCAGATTCCGTGCTAGCAATTATCAATCCACAACGAGAGTGAAACCGTTCATATGTACTATGCCGATGAGACTGGACGATGGATGGAATCAGATACAGTTCAACTTGGCTGACTTCACACGCCGTGCCTATGGAACGAATTATGTGGAAACATTGAGGGTCCAAATTCATGCTAATTGTAGGATACGGCGAGTGTACTTTTCAGATCGGTTATATTCGGAAGACGAATTACCAGCAGAATTTAAATTATTCTTGCCCATACAAAACAAGGCAAAATGTTGAGAGTTAATGAAGGAACATACGCGCTTTTAGTTTAAAAGAAAGAAGAATCGTCCGATGAAATATTTCTTTAAAAATTTGTTCAAATTACTTTCAAAAAATAAAAAGTAATTTATCAATGACTGCCTTAACTTTATACGTTGCTCAAATAATTGCAAGTAATTAATAATATAATATTCTTGAAGATTAATTTTTTACTTATTAGAATATATAAATTATGTGTCATGCATTTATGTATTAAGAATTATGTATTTTTGCTTATCATTATATATGGATACAAAATATTTTCCTGTTTATATATTTTTCCTAAAATTCTTTTTTCAAATAATTTGCTAAAGTGATTAAAATTATTGCGAATCAATGCACTCATCTACGCATCAGTTTCTCTAGAAACTTTTCTTGGTAAGAGTGTTTTCAATTTATCGATTATTAATGATTTTATGTGGCATCGCATTGACACCTTATATTTTTTTCGAGAAATTTCCTATTTGCAGAATGATATATTGCTGTAAAATCTGATAGTCTTATCCAGTGTTAAATACGTGCCTTGCGATTTTATTTCGTCCAGTTTTGCCTCTTTTTTTTTTTATTAGGGATCGAATGCATTTGTGTGCAGACATCTTTAATTATTTTCAGAACTTTCCTTGATGCTAATTAGAGACTTTAAACGATTGGTAATACTTTTTTCACTCTCTTTTACGTTTTTATATTTAAAACGAATATGTCCATCGCTTGGAATGTCAGACACGTTGTTCTTTATTTTATCAAGTTTAATGTTTTCAGATGGATCAAGTTTAAAAGCAGACGGAGAATCGGCAGCTACTCTAAGTTTTGCATTCATAGAATTATTTTTTCTTGTCTGTTTATTAGCGTTGTTACTTGTACAGTTTTTTAAGTTAACATATGTATTCCCTACATTCTGAGTTTTCTGCAAATGTTTTGGAAATCTGTTATCCTTGAATAATATTTCACTGACATGCGTTTTTAAAAATTGACTCTTTGCGATTCTTTTTGATTCGCTAGAAGATGCAGGTTGCAACGTATAATTATTAATTTTTACATTTAGCAAAGAGTTTCCTGTCTTATGCGTTTTCATTGCATAACGTTGCTCTACTTTCTCCATCATATCACTACTACCTTTCTCTAACTTATTTTCCACAACTAGATCATTTACTAAAGATTTTGTGAAGCATTCACTTTGTCTTGTGAAAATATGGTTATTACGTTTTTTTGTTGCATCGTTTAAAGTCTCCAGTGACATATGATTTCTTTTTAATGCATTGTATACATTTAAGTCCATAGATGGATTGAAACTTTTCGAGTTTTTAGTGCTGCCTGCAATTTTACATAAATCCACTTCTGTGGACATACTAATAGAATTATCTTCAGCAAAACAATTCAAATCAGATTGCTCTAGAGATCCTAGAAACCAAACAAGAAATAAATATATGCTAATATGTGTGTATATTTCATATTTCTCCGAGAATCTATAAAACCTGTGCAACAATCTTCCGTCTGACAAGCCTTTTCGATGAAATTGATTCCTCGCTTTAACATGTACATATCGACGAAAGCCTGATACATCTCGACAGGAATGTCATCATTATCGTAATGATGATCTTGCAGATACACTCTTCTTAAATGACAATTCGGATAAATCGTTACTCTTTGCAGAGCCTCGTAATCCGTTCCATACGCATCGTGACAGAGAGTCTGAAGATTTATCTCCAAGAAATTCCAACATTCTTCCAATCTTAACGGAATATGAGCCACACTTGTACTGATGCTCGGTAATCTTTCAACATTGTAGGTCACAAAAGAGAATCTTCTCCGATATTGTTCTTTATCTATTATCTTCATGTAAGATAGAAAATCATCAAGACATTGAAAATAAAATACGAATATCTTTTATAAAATTTATGAAGCACCCATGTACTTGAACTTCCAGCTTGAATCGCAAATTCAAATTCTTTATGACTAACATGAGAATGGGAAGTTTTACATTCAGGACGTCTAATACTTTGATAGGAATAGTTATGCATGTGAGGATCGTGTTGTCATGAGGCCCAGTGATCTCGATTACTTTATCTCCGTGCAATAGGTCGTCCTTCACTCTACGAATTTTACCACCGTAGGAAACATGTTTCGACCACAGATTCAGTGGCTTGTCCGCGACGCTGTACAACAGTGACATGTAGCCACAGATCTCATTCTTCGACATCTTCTCACAAGAGATTTATGTGTCAAGATTGCTTCAAAAATTATGTCACCCAGACAGCCAAGAGTGTCAAGAACAGATTCTGTAAAGCATCTGCTACAAATTTTGTCAAGAGAGACTGCATATGTGATACAGGAACTGGCATATTCGATGCTGTTGGCAGAGTATCAGTAGAAATATAACAAATTTTATCAAGAACGACGAAAGATATGGTAGCAATCGATGGCAGAAATCGAGTAGACTTTAGCGTACTCGCTGCAGTTTGACGCGAAGTGGCGATAAAAATAGAGAGCGAAATGCAATTTGACGGATTCGGCCCGGTTTCCGCCAATCGGAATGCTCTGCCGGCAAAACGCGAGCTTAATGCGAACGCCATCGATGCCGACAGCCGATCTGCCAGCGATTTTTGAATTCGCTACCAATCTGTTGGACGGTCCGCTTACCGGGGATACAGAAGGAGTATCGACATAACTTTGCTATCGCGACTTTTATCGGATATTTCAACATGATCTCTCCTTTCTTCTGCGGTAAACCGTGTAGGTGGAAAATGACAAGAATTTGATAACTGTCCCCATGATTTTTTTTTATTTCGGAGAGGGAGATACCCGTAGAGGTTATGTTCCTCCTCGTTCGTCCGCATTTGTTTCTCGGCGCGTTGTTTATGGATCGCGATTGTGAGATGAAAACGGCAACTTAACGAATATTTTCGACGACTGTACGTGCATTTTACGATAAGAATTGAATTCATGACAATATAGTGTTATTTGCTCCACAACGGGAACGATAAATTATAAGGATACATAATAACTGCAGTTAATAATGAGGTACATTTTGTTAATCTTCTCATAATTTCTCTTCGAATATTCCTCCGTTATTTCACGTCAGAACCACGCAACTTTTTATTTCTTCCACCGCGTTTCTTTCTCGCAAAAAAACGTTAATTGTTCATTAATAATACGATATTCCGTTCGCTTTGTATCGACGTTTAATTAATTTATTATGTTTCGTGCTAATTATAATTACAGCGCGTCGAAACGCCGGCGAGATAAGACGTATACAGCCGATCGAAGACGTCATCGTCAATCATCGAATTACATCATCGATAATTACGCCTCCCCCCAAATTAATTCCATTCGCAAACGAATTCGCCGGGGGTGTCTTCTTCTACTCTCGACTCCGCACGATTCGGCGCTCCAGCGAGAATCATCGCCGGGATGAAAAAGGGGAGAATAACAAACGTCGATACGAATAATTAACGAAATAATGATCGTGTCATTATAACGAGCGTGACGTGATTAAGGGCTGCGAAGGTATCGGCGGGGCGGGACGGCGGTGGCGGGCGACAGAGGGGCAGAGGAGGCAGGGGGGGGGAGGGTAATCGCGGGTACACGTGCACACACGTACACTCGGCGGGCGTATTAATTGCTAATTATTAAGTATTGATTTTTTTAAATGGGGACGTGGAGCGTAGCGCCGGCTCTCCGCTTCACCCCTGAGGAGCGGCGGGGAGGGTGGCCCCCTCGTTCGCGTCGAGTGGCCGCGGACTATTTTCCGCGGTGCGCAAAAACGCGGCGCGCGCACGCGCAAGCGCGCAGTAACACCCGGCGACGGGGGCGGCGAGAAATGGCGGGAAAGCGCGGGACCGCGCGAGATCGAGGCGACGGCGGATCTCGACGTCGACGGCGCGCGCGGGCACGTGGTGTCGGCGGCGCGAGACCGGAAAGAAATTGGCGGGCCGAGCGCCGCGGCCCAAGATGGCGGCCCAATTAAGAGTCCCGCGCGCCGATTTATTCTTTTGCGCGCCGCATGGCCGCGCGGCGTCGTCGCGTCCGTCGATGGTAACGTACGATTTTCGCGAACGGCGGAGGTGGAGACGGCGACGCCGCGGATACGATATTACGCGCGCGCTGCGCCGGCGGCGGCGGCGGCGGCGGCGGGGAGCGCCGCGCGCCATGCGCCGCGACGCGAGGCGCCGGCGGAATCCATAAATAAAACAATTGGTTATATACATATGTTTTTCAAATCGACGAATGCTATTATATATTTTGTATTGAGCACTCGCGGCACCCTGCGGGGGGCGCGAGACGGACGGGGGAGACGGACGCACGCCGACGCCCGACGACTACCCGCGACGAGCGCGGGCGAGCGCGCGTCTGTTTTTATTAAGAGCACACGGGCACGACGACTCGCGTCGCGTCGCGCCGTGCCGCGCGGCTTATAATCTCGCCCAATCCGCGGCTCCACTCATAAAGTATACGGCGGAACAAAAAAAGAGGGAAAATCGTTATAGAATAATCAAGCCGTCGCACGTTCGTCCGCTTTCGGCCGCCGCCGTCGGGAGACACACGCGGCTTCTTCTCGGTCGCGCATCAGCCGTCGTCGTCGTCGTCGTCGCGTCGCCGCTCCTCGCGACCGAGGATGCCCCGTCGTTGTCCGGGTACATGAAGACGTCGCGTCGCGGGCCGACTCGCTCGCCGTTTCTGGAAAGAGAAAAAGAAAAAAGAAAAACATCGCCGAACGTCATCTCCGACGTGAAGCCCGCGTGCGTGCCCGCCGTTACTACCCGCCGAGGATCGGCCGAAACGAGAAAAAGTCTTCCAGCGGTGGAACGGGAAGAAAAATCGTCTCCCCTCTCCTCCCCCGCCGAGCCGATCACCCTTTTTTCTACCCTCTGCCTTTCTCCCGCTCTCCCGCCGCTCGCTCCGTGTCTCTCCCTTTTCTCCCGCTCTCCCATTTCCTTTTTGAAAAATGGACACGGCGACACGCGATCTCGAGCAGCAGCGCGATCGGCAGGCGGACCGGCGGACCGCGGCGCAGTGCCGGATCTGTGCGGCGGATATCGTCGCCGACGACGACGGGATGCACATTTTCGCCGAGGACGGCCGGCGTCATTACCTGCAGACGAAAATACGAAAATATCTGCACATCCTGGTGAGTGAGACGCGGCCGCGCTTTCGCGCGTATCTTCGCGCGGCGGGCGTCCTTTTTTTTTTCCTCCCCCGTTTTCCCCCTCATTTCTCTCTCTCCCTCTTTTTTCTTTTTTCTTTCAAAATTCGTCCCCCCCCCCCGCCTCTCTACGCGACGGGTGTCGCGATCACGTGCCGGTCGCGGTCGAATTTCGAAATTCACGTCGGCGCCGCTCGGCCGATCTCGGACGGGATTTCTCGGGATCGGCCGAGATCGCGCGGCGATCGAAGGATCGCGTCGCGATCGCGATCGTCGTTCGCGAGAAATCGGCGATTTCGTCAACTCACAGCCGCCGATCGTCGCCTAATCTCGCCCCTCCTTTTCGTCATCGAGTAATAATAATAATAATACTAATTGTCGGGCTCGTCACGGATGAATCGACTCGTTCGTCTAAATATAACGCCGACATTTTCGGATGCTTAAGGACGAGGTTACGCCTCGTCGAGAGTCTCCGACCGAAAAAAATTAATCGCGTCGGTCCCTAACGAGCCGTGAAATGTCAGGGATCCATCGTGGGATCGTGGGACGGCGTGACGATATCACTGATTGATATTTACGTAATTTGCGGGGTACGTCGGTCGAGCGCGACCATTTTGTACGGAGCTATAAAAGTGTTAAAAATTAGCATTTTATTGATTGCAATAAGTATACCGTGGCCCGCGTGTATGTGTGCGCTATATATAAGCGCACCACATCTATAAATACAATCGGAAATGAGGGCCGCGTCCGCGGCGGAGCGACGTCGGGAAAAATGACGTCGCGCGAAATAGATTGCGTCGACCGAGACGCGATCGCGCGAAGGAAAAGGGAAGAAACGGGAGAGGGCGACTTTCCTTCTAAATAAACGAAACGTCCTTTCCTTCTCGCCTCGAACGGCGCTTATCGGTGCTCGCGAAAGCTAGGTTAAATGTCGATCGAGGATGAAATCGGAGAGAGAGAATTGCGACGCGCTGTGCAAATGGGAGACGATGATAACGAGGGAAATGAGGAATAATGAAAATAATGACGAAAACGATGACAATAAAGTTATGTTTAATTATGCAATTGACATAAATTATATGGCGCCAGTATCTGGAAATGACAGTGTCATATTGAACTGACATGTCCTTGTGAAATAAATTGAATTTGCAAAATGGTATAAATTAATGTATAGAAAGCGCAGATGTAAATACTAACGCGATAATTTTGCAAAGATTGTTCTTTGTTGTCAGAAAAATATACAGTGTGTTGTAGAAGTAGTATAGAATATGTTGTATATTTTTATAGATTTATATACTCATTTTTAAATGCTTCGCAGGTGTCATCGGAAGACAAATTTTCAAAAATGGTCTGTTCTACGTGCATCAAGAGATTGGAGGGAGTCCATCGCTTCGCAATGATGGCATACCGTACCCAAGAGAAGTTGAGATCGCAGTTTTATGGTAACATTGACAATACAAATCCTGTACAAGATGATGAAATACAGAATATTAAAGATATGCAAGATACTGTAAAAAAGACGGAAGATCGAGGACTGTTACATTCGATATTGACAAAGGTATGTACTATGCATTGTGCTTTTGTATATTTTTATTTGTAGCATATGATCATCGATTACTTGTAGGGTGCAATAGAAATTTTAACTGAGGACGAATCACCGGGACCACTGGAATCAAATTCTCAAGAAGACAAACGTTGCACTCCAAGTATGGAGGAAATGGAGGTAAAAGTGGATCCGATGCTATTTTTACAATGTGGTATGGAACAGTCTACGTCCGAAGCTTCAGATTCCTCAGATAACGAGGAAGAAATAACAAGGACACGTACACCGGAGCCATTACCTTTAACAAACAAGTTAGATTTTTTTATGTTGTTAATAAAGAGCATACTGATCATACCCAAGTTGCTTAAGTATCTCATTTGTTTAGAAACACTGAAGTGGAAGAGGAAGACGAAGCAAGGAAAGATGAAAGTAAATCTAAATCACACGAGGACAGTGGAAAAATCAATGCACTAACGAAACCTTATGGATGTACAATATGTGCCCGATCTTTTGTATCGCAAATTGGCTTGCAAAATCATTTGTGGTCGCATTTACCCAGGGAGAGAAGATTCGATGGAAAGCCTATTTTACAATCCCAACACGTTTATTCTATGAATGGTGTGCTTCACACGAATAGTGATAACAATTCGTCCAGCAACTTCATCTGTCCAATCTGCAGTAAAAAAATTTCTACAAAAGGAAATTTGAAAGTGCATTTAGAGACTCACAGGCCTAAAGGAAAGTATGGCTGCGACATATGTGGAAGAATGTATGTTTGCATTCTTATAATAATTATCTCTCTCTCTCTCTCTCTCTCTCTTTTACAATAATTTAATATATTTCATAAGCATTTGATTACAATATATATAAAAAAAAAATATCATTAAGACTATTCTTGTAATTTTTTACTTTTTTGTTTCCATATTGAAATGTTAAGATCTTAATATTAAATTTTTAATTGTCTAATAATGTATTAATCATATTATTCTCGCGCAATGGATTTTCAAATATCATTAAAAAAGATTTGATTTCTTGCAGTTTCAAAACTCAATCGAATCTGTTCAGACACAAGGAGTATCACGGCGGTGTACAATTTCCATGTAATGTATGCGGGAGAGTGTATCCAACGAATTCGACGTTACGTGCTCACAGCATAACGCATTCGGACTTGAGACCGCACGCATGTCCGCTTTGTGATAAGACGTTCAAGCGAAATCAGGATTTAAAATTCCACATAAATCAGCACACGGGTGCGAGGCCTTATCAGTGTCCTTACTGTCCGAAAGCTTTTGCGAGCTCCGGCAACTGTTTTTCACATCGTAAAAGAATGCATCCCCGGGAAGTCCATCGAGATCGACAGAGAGCGGCGGATTTAATGAGATGAACCATGGGCAGTCAATACGAGGATTGGTCTTAAAATTTCGGATGAATGTTCTGTCGAGGTGATCGTATACTGATCATGTATTAGTATCTGTCGTAAACTTTATTTCCAGAGATTAACGGTGCTAAGATACGAGAACGGAAATTTTGTATGTTTTATTGTTCTTAAATTATTTATATACATTTAGCGTTAAGTACATTGTTGTTGGTATTGTATATTTTGTTAGTTATTTATTGGATACGTATGTCTTTCTACTGTCTTATAGAGTTATTAATATGAGATTTTTTGGTGAACTTCCATTATTGTTAGTAAGCTTAGCGTTGAAGCTTTATTACAGTATAGCAAAGAAAGTAAGTTTGAAATTTCATAGCCAGACTTAAGTATTGCTACTTCCAATCTTATTTTTTATGCATATTAATAACTTATACACATTATTTTAATGATAGGAAATGATAATTGTTAAATGTTTCTAAGATTATAATGTAATTGTATTATTGTAAATGTATTATTGTAAACTGGTTAACACATTTAGATCTAACAGATTTTGTTATATATTAGCACACCTTATTTTTGTGATAAAAATGTCCACACTGCCAATTTTGCGCGCGCATACCACTTTTTTTTATTTTCCTAAGACTATTGAAATAGTATTAGATAGTAGTAACTATATGATTTGTGTAATGTACTTCCATGAAAAAGTTTATGTATAACAATAATTGTAAAACTAGTTGTATGCTCTATATGACATTATCTTAACAACTCTGTGATAATTGTATTGGTACTCGTCGTTTTATACTGGTTATGAAATTTACAACTTACCATATAATAAGAATATTATTCTACGAACATAGATTATACACAATTGTAGCATTATTCAAACAGTGACGAAGATTCTAAAGAAAAACACATTATTTTACTCACAGCGATCAAGCAGATGATCCACAGAGAACTTTATACGGAACATACGTATCGACCAAAAAGCGAAAAGAGAAAATTTATGGAAAGGAGGAAAAAAAAAGTTTTGTAGCCTGTGACATATTTTTAGCACAATACAAACATCATCATAAATGTTAAGACTGTATACGAAAATTATGTGTCAAATTAGATAATAATTTTAAGAGCGGACAAGACCGAATGTTACATAAAACAAGTCTAGTCGTCTAGCAGTATTAATTATCAAGACGCCGTAGGCGCCATAGTCGATATTACAAATACGATCATGACGTTATTCTTATAAGCGAGATATATGAGATAAATGTTAAACAGAAGTCTGAGTAGTTTCTAGGAAGGCATAGTTAATTAATTAGATAGTTCATATAACGTAGATATAATAGTCCGTGCTTCCGCGTATACACTCGCACACGCGCTAAACACCGCAGAAGACGGTAAATAATAGAGAGCATTACAGGCCCTGAGAAAAAAACAAATACACAGTCAGTACACAAACAATAAGTAGTTCATACTATGTATCGCAGAAACAAAAGGAAATCATATGTGTAATCACATTAATACAGGATCATTAGCTCATAGAAATACAAGCGTGTATTTTGTGATTACGTTTTTTCCGAACGCTTGCCGACATATATTATATATACAGACACTTATAGACATAGGCAATAATAAATAGTAATTATATATATATATACAAAAATAATCAATTTTTGACAGAGAAAGAGTATCTGCGGTGAATCAGTGCTCGTGGCTCAATCGTCATTCTTGCATTTTAGATCTTAGAGAATCAAAAATTGAGTATTTTTCTAAAACCAAAAAATACACATACGCGCGCGCGCGTACACACACACAGTCCTAACAATCAAGACTAGTAATTAACAATAATTCAAAAGTGCCAGTTGTAATGCAGAAAATTAACATATAGCGTACTTAGCAGCAGACAAATACTATGGAGGATCATTCTGTAGAATTAATGCAAAATACACCATCTGTGACGTATATATAAAATAAATTCATTGTATAAAATTAATCGGAGTTGCATCCCGAATTCTCATAAAGAAAAACGCGCATGTCGCTGAACTGGCATGTGTGTATCGATGACCATGTAATTACATGCATGAAAACAACAAACACAACTTCAAACGACCATCGACCTGGAACGAAGTGGAAGGATATCTTATCGGCGGACATAAATGAATGGCGTGCGTAATATACATAGACCATAGACGTGTCTCAAAGAAGTTACATGAGGATTTTGTTTCTGAATTGTACGGCATTTACTGTTTTAGGATACTTCAAGCGGATGGATATAAAATTTTTATGCAAGTAAAAAATGCTTCTTCAAGATGATTCTCTTTTTCATTCAGATATATATAGATATATAGATATATATAGATATATATAGATCGCGTTTATCGCACGCTTTGTTTACTGCTTTGTTTATTCATCTTATTCTGATAAATTGATTCTATACATTTTTAAGTAGAGTTACTACAGAGACTCGAATGTGATTTAAGAAAATCTTATTTTCATAAGAATAAAATTTTCTTAATGTATCATTTTATCTTTAGTTTTTATTTTATTTCTTAATTTTCTTGCAAACTCTTAACTCTTTCTTTGATACATGACAATTGCAGGTTCATCGGTCTGGAATCTAAAAAGATTGAAGAATCAAGTGATATCGTGAATGATGAATATCTCCGAATATCGCAATCGATAATTAGAAGATTGCAAGATGGCATACAGAATAAATACAGTTTAACGCAGTTAATGTTCATATATTTCACCGAAGATAAAGGAAAAACTCGAAATATATATTAAGCTTACATCCAGATGATATCACGTGTAGAGGTACATACAATCGTTTTAGTTTTCTGGAAATTATTATCAAACAAATTTTCGTACTTTACAACGCATATACCGCAAAAGGCGGTAAATACTTTATAACAGGAATTACAATAACGTTCTATTATAAATTGCTCAGAAAACATTTATCGATATTAATGCAAGCAGTCTACTTTTTCCCATGATTTAGATGTATCTAATAGTCTTTCATAATATCTGAGTATTGCATAGTATGTTATTTGCGTTTAATGCGTCTAATTTGAATGTTTATTAGCATATTACTTCGTTAGTATTTTGACGCTTCAAAGATTAATCTTATCTAATCAATTTTTCATTTGCTGTGTTTATGATTCTTTAAGGTTCCTGTTCATTCATCATTACTATCTCAAATTGTGATGTCAGAAGCGAGAAAATACACAATAAAAATTCTTGCAAGTTATATTAAATTGGGAATATTATCAATTTTAATTTAATTTAATTAACGAAATAAAAGAAGTTTTCAGTATATCTTAAATCCGTTGATTGTGTTGTTTCAATAAAAAACTCTTTATAAAACCCAGCCAATGAAAATGGATTGAAATGGACAGAAATAGATTTG
The DNA here is from genome assembly GCA_037157785.1 of Cephalotes varians. Taxonomy (NCBI): domain Eukaryota; kingdom Metazoa; phylum Arthropoda; class Insecta; order Hymenoptera; family Formicidae; genus Cephalotes; species Cephalotes varians. The sequence continues at coordinate 1,891,683 of JANQDE010000033.1, forward strand.
TTTTATTCGTGTCAAATCCAGATTCTGATCTTTTGAATCCATTTTTATCCAATTAAAGTTTCCGAATTTTTTAAAATCCATTTTAATCATATAAAGAGATAAAAACAAAGCGATTCTTATTCTTTTTAATTCAAAAAAAGCAGATCATTAATTCACTTTAATCTATCACGCGGGATTAAAACAAAATGATTTCTATTTTTTAAATTCAAAAAATGTTACTCGGGTCATACAATTCATTTTAATCCATGACAAGATTGAAATAATGTAAATGTTATTTTTTCAATTCATATTTTGTTCAAATGAATTAAAATGAATTAAAATTTTCAATTCATTTCAATCCATTTTCGTTTGCTGGGAACTCCAATATATCTAGAAATGAATTATGCATATTCAAAAACAAAAAGAGTTATGTTCATAGTTGTGACAAAACTGTCAAAATAAAAAATTCTTTATAAAATTCCAATATATCTAGAAATAAATTATGCATATTCAAAAACGAAAAGAGTTATGTTCATAGTTATGACAGACCTATCAAATTAATTAATATATATAGTTAATACATATAATTATATATAATATATAATTAATATACATATATCATATATACATATATATGATTTAATTCTTTTCCGAAACACGGAAAAAAATAGTTTTTGGTCTATTTTATTAATATATTCTATCGATTGCAAATATTGTTTTAATGAAAAATATATATCTATATTTGAATATAACTTGCAAGAATTTTTTATTGTGGGTTTTTTCGCTTCTGACATTACAATATGAGATAGTAGAAGTTTTAAATAACACATTAAACGCACGGTTTTTTTAATATCTTGTACAGAGTGTCCCAGAATTTGCACATACGAAATGCGATTCTCTGTGATAAAAGAAGCAATTTTCCTTTAGCAAAATTAGTCCGAGTTACAGTTTTTAAATAAGAGCTATTTATGATTAAAATGTTGCTTCTTTCGACATAGGAAATTGTATCGTGCATTCCGTGTGCACAAATTTTGGAAGATACTCTGTAACAAGCAATATACAACGCGAATACCAACAAATGATATGCTAGCATCATTAAATAATACTAATTAAAACGTTAAAAAGGAACTTAAAAACAAGTATTAACTGTTTGTTTGTTTTTATTGTTAATGAATCATGCTATGAGTTGCAAGATTGTTTAATTATAAACATCTGACGGCGGCGTTTGACTGCGGTGTTTACATTTTTTCATCACTATGAAAACTATATCAGAAAAAAATAATCAACAGATATTACTTGTAAAGATCTGCAGTTGCGCTCAATAAAGTGATATTGATACAGTATCCGGAATTTTGTATTGAAATAAAGAATAATAGATAAGATAGTAATGTATCAATACTGCAGAATTATACACAGTTTTCGAATTACGACACGTCGCACGGAATTACACAATACGCATTGATATAGAGATATTGATTATGACGATTTAGGGATTCGATTGTGTATCACACAACTTAGTGAAAATTGAACAAAAGTGAGCAATAGATTTTTTGACCGTCAACGAATAAATCGAATCAAAGCCTATACGGTCAGAGCTAGATCTTAAGTGCCCAATTATATTATTGTATACATTGATGCAATTTTTTCAGTTATTTTTTCTACGCGCCGATTGTTTGTCAGACTTGCAACGCAATTCTAAACTGAACTAATAAAGTCACAAATTAATTTTTGATCGTCAGTTAGATAGTGATGCTAATAGCATCTTAAAAAACTGTGAATAACTTAGTTATTTTAGTTAGTTAGTTAAAAGTTTTGACCGTATAGGCTCTGAACGTATAGGCTTTGATTCGATTTATTCGTTGACAGTCAAAAAATCTATCCTATTGTTTATATATGTCGCCTGGAAAGACGCCTCTCTCAATATATATATATACCTTTATTGCGAAGAATATTATCACATGCCTCGGTGATCGAATTGGTAAGACACTTGTCCCGAATAGGTAGGAAGTCCCAGATTCAAACCCTGAGGTAATATTTTTCGCAATAAGTTATTCAAAAGTGAGCAAATTTAGGTGTTGACTATTAAAATTCTAATACACATTTTTGTAATTTTCACTAAGTTGTGTAATCAAGAGGCTTCTTTTCGATATTAACTGCATGTGCAAAAATCTATAGTACATGTTACGAGCACTAGAGATTTTGAATACTAATGAATATCGGAATACGATCGAATCCCAGATTCAGAATTTTTCCTATTACCGAATCACTATTGGTTACCAGTAAACAACGCTGCCAGGGAGACTGACATGCATGTACATGTACGTTTATTCGCACATGTGCACGCGTGTACGATATACACGCACTGCGGGTATAAACTGCAGGAAGGAGATAAACGAGTTTGCCCCAGTTTTTGCTTACGTCTTGTACTGCAATATTCTTTTATTAATCACTTTCTCATCATTGGAATAAAGTACTAAAATCTCCATCGATTTTACTACTATAAAAGTGATTATATTACTTTCATTTCATCATCGTTATCAAAATATGATTTCTTTATTAATGATAATAACATTTTTCGAAAATTTAGAATTCTAAATTCTCTTTGGAACTCTAAACTTTCCTTTTAAAGTACTTTTTAGATATTTTGCATACCGTGCATTATTCCTTCTAAAATATTGGGAAAAAAAATTTTTTAATTACAAAAAGGTATTACTCTCGACTCAAAAAAAATCGGTTGTGTTCCATGGGGATATAAAAAAAAATCAAATAATGCAGAATGGTTACGGAACGAATTAAAAGTTCAAGGATCAATGATTCGATGAACGAGGATTGCGTATCAGCAGTTAATGTAATTTTTTCATTATATTAGCATTCGGTGAAATCTTAATTAGCTAGCTCTATTGCTCAGACATGAGTTGCAGTTGAAAAAGCTCAAAGCAAAAATAATTCAAAATCTGAAAAGATCAATGACATTCAATATTGAAAATATCATATCTAAGAAAGCATGTCGCAACTTTTGAGTGCAAATAATAAGATTAAGACAAGAACTTTATATTACACATACACACACACACACATTCTATTAAAAGGCTTGTCTATCTCTAGATATGACGATTCTTCTAATGCAGTAAGCAACTAAAAATATAAAACGTGATGCATAAATCACATAGAGCGATATTTTCTGTGATTTTATTTGAAATCTTGAAGCGTTCCGATATGTTTTTTAAATACTGAATACGAACGAATAGGGACACACACGCATGCACGTACACAGATAGCAGAGCAAATAAATAACGGGCAATGATATATGCAGATTGATTGCAAAATGTAATGATTAATAATTCATATAGTTCATATAAATATGGAAAGATTAAGATGCACTGACAAAAATATTCAAATATTCAATATCCCGCGATATCTACATTGCTTCTATGATTGCATTCGGGGAGCGCGCTATCAGCGTTACATTGCGTCATTTTAGCCTTGTTTTACATTTAATGAACGATAAGGATAGAATGACGCAATAGCGTTGATAAGCGCACTCCCCGAATATGGCCTTTATGTATGCGCAGGAATATCGGCGCGCCAGTTTCATACATTGAAAAAAAAAGTCGAAATATTCAAAAACAAATATTACTTGTAACATTTTCTTTGATATTTATTGATTACAAAAAAATTTGATTGTGCTGACGGAACATACAATTATGTGCAATATACCTCATTTTTCTTATTAAAAATTTTTTATTGTAAAATAGTTTGTTTCATTTAATTCTTGCTAGAAAAATAAATTTACTTGAGTCAAATCTATGTTTTTCATAGCAATATAATATTTAATTATAATAGGATTGATCTTTATAGATAAGTAGTATTTATTTCCAGAAATTACATTTACGTCTTAGAAACAAACTTTTATTTATTTTTGGATCAAAAGTTACTTCTAACTTGATTTGCATTGCATCATGCAATATGACAAATTAAGTGTGTCGTTACTGCAGTCATTCCGAAAGGACGAATGTGTGTGTGTGKGGCTTGTGTTACTTTACGTTTACATTATATCGTTTACGTTTACTTAATATGAATTATATTCCAATTTTCAGATTTTGTCCATCTTTATTAAACAAGATTTGGCAGTATTGATCTTCGCCAGAAGGCAGGTATTAATAATAATAGGAAGTTTTGTGTTACTGATTTATTGCAGTGCTCATTACAACAGTTAGCTATGGAAGACAAAGTAAAACAGATTTTGGATTTATTGCATTTGGTAACTTTCCCTTATTATTCTGTAAATGTAGTAATGAAATATATTTAGATAAATATTTATTTCAATGATATAATAGCATTGTCAATTCAAATAAAATTAGATTGTGAAAAGAAATAAAAGTTATTTAGCTAAATGAAATTTATTTGTTAGAAATATCTTAATATTCACAAAAATAGAAAGTTTAATATTTGCAACTAATTAACTTATATCGAGAAACTGAACAGTTATTTGGAATTAATAATACTTATTTTTAAAACAAAATAGATGGTTTATTTGCTAAAATTTTATTTTTTCATAATTAAATAAAAAATTTATTTGTGTAAAATAAACATTATCCCACAAATAAATTTTTAAGTATCTTTTTCTCAGTGTAAATATATATAAATCCGTTTTTTTTATTACGCATTCATTGCAAATTTTAATGGAATCATTTTCTTATGCAGAAATCATTACTCTGCAAGTCTATTTGCAGTAGATCAAAATAAACAAAACATCGGCTAATCATTACGTACATACAAATGCAGCACGTGATAGTCCATGTAGTAGGTGCGATTAATATCCCGTAGAAAATGACAATTTTATAATAGAATTTCCGTAGAAGAAAAAAAAGTATTTGTATGAGATAAGAAGCTTTCAGAATTTTAATAGAGTTTGTCCCTATTATGCTAATGTTTGGATAAAATTTTGAAGAATTTTAATAGAGTTTATCTCTATTTTGTTTGTCTCTCTCTCTTTTTCTAATGTCAAAATGACTCAATTGTTAAAAAAACTTTTGTTATCAAAAATATAATATTGAATCAAATTAAAAAATGAATAAAATAGATCAATCTCAAGGAAAAGAAATTTCATGAAAGATATGATCCGATCTTAATTTTGAAATAAATACTTTAAGTAAATATTAAATTAGTTCGAATTTAAGAATCGATGAGAAATATAGTCTAATGGAAATATAACGATTAGAAAAATTCCGGCATGACTGAAAAGTGTCTTTATATGTGCATTACCGGTAGCGTGATTCATCGAAATGAGATTCGAGGTCTCACTGAGCGACCCATGATTCCAACTGCAGGAGAAGTGACATGTGACCTATAAAGCGAAGTCCCGCGTTAATTCTTTTTTTTTCCGCAGCCGAACTTTGGTCGGGTTCGAAAAGTATCTCTCTTTTTTTATTCTCTCTTTCTGTAATTGTCGAAGATGAGGATTGCCGCAATGTGCGACGCCGTCCGCAACGACGGTCGGTTGCGGCAATGTGTTGCCCATAACGATACGTGTGTTTAATCGAACTATTAGCTAATTGCTCGCGTACTATTATTGTACTTCCCTTACCGCAATGTCCGTATTGATAATCTGATTCTTGAAGAAGTATGTATAGCAATACGTACTCAGGAGGAATCGTAAATTTTTTTTAACGATTGTATAATATTATTAAAAATTGTCATATTATATTATTTTTATTAATAATATAATTTATATATAATAATATAGATATGTAACAATATATTGTATGTGTGTATATGTAAAATATAAAATAACATATATATATTATATATACATCTTTTATATATATATTTTTTATTATATTTTTCTATTAATTCTGAATAATTTTCAATATAATTTTAATCTGAATTTTAATATACAACAAGAAGTTATTTATACAAATATAAATAATTGTAAAAATTAGGAAGATGTGATAACCTCCGATATTTGCTTCGATATTATCCCAAAGAAAATTTTAAATTCGTGAAGATCTAATATAGTGTTTATTAAAAAGAAATAAGTTATTATTGATTCAAAAAGAGATTTATTCTTTGTACTTCGATTTTTCTTCTCTTATCATTAATATCTTTCTTATCTCTGCTACACAATATAAAAAGATATATTTGCAAGGCAAATTAGAAATGCTGATGACGATATGCGCATTAGATTATTTTACGCGTAACAGTGTTTGTTTGCAAGCATATATAGTTATATTTTCGGAATAGCGTAATGCAGCGAAATAGAGGATTCAGCGACTGAGTTACTCTTTCTTTCTCGTAAACTTTTTTGCTCTCTGCATTATCTTTGTTGTTACGTAAAAATATGATAAGTATCCACTTGTTACTTAACCGTCTTAAATTTTCTTAATCTGCCACTGTCACGGTAATAACTGAAAGCAACGGTCTTATACTTAAGAAGATAATGGTCTGAAAAATTTCGTGGAATTCGAGCCTTTGAATTTCAAACGTGAAATCTTGTAATATTATCTGTGAATATATTAGAAGAAAGGGAATAAAGTGAAAAGAAGCATGACACGGTGTTCTAAGAAATAGAGCTTTGTGAAAGGAGAAGAAAAAGGTATTTATCATCACTGAAAGAAAATCACAATGACACATCATTAAAGCAATCTTTCTCTTCCGGATAAAAAAAATGCAGCTAGATCTTTTTATCCTTTTATGGGTACATAAAATTCATTTCTCTTTTATGAATGTCTATTCTTTTTCTTTTTTCTTAAAATCGCATCAAAAAATTACAAATGATTCTTTGATATTGTATTTTAATACGAATATATTATATTTCACAATATTTTTTGAAAAAGAAGAGATCTCTGTATTTCAAATTTTTAGAATTTAATTTAAGCAAGCCCAAGAAAAGATAATGCGTTAATGGTCGACCTCCTACATTTTTTTTTTTTGGAATAAAAATTGCAATAGAAACCGTAGTTAAACCGAAGTCTTCTGTTCTTTTACATCAAGCAAGTTTTTTTATCTTGTGCCATTTTTCTTTATCTAAGAACGTCTCTTCTTTTGATTTATAGCCACTCAAAAATTAAACACTTCTTTGATACTAATTTCACAAACGAAGGCAAACATTTTCTTGGTTTCTTAATAATATCACGTGTGAATTTTACAATTTCCAACTTATGCAAGTACTGCGCGTCGATTATTTGTCGATCTTAAAACAGTTCTTAAATCTGCAGCACACGACATGATTTTTTCTTGCGTCAGATCGCATGCAATCAAATAAATTACTAGAAATTCTACGTGCTGTGTGATGCAATTCTAGTAATTTACTTGATCGTATGTACGATTCAGCACGAAAAATCGCATCGTGTGCCGCAGGCTTGAAACCGGAGTAAGTAATATTACAAAACAAATTGTATAAGCAATTTAATAATATTGATGCTAATAAACATTTCAAAATATAAAGAATTTATTGCAAAAAACATCCCAGAGTTCGAACCTGTAACTTGCCTTTCCGAGAGGAGGGAGGGCATCTTACCAATTTGATATACTCTTACATTTCTTCTTTGATACCGTTCTTTGATGTAAATACAATTTATGTATATTTCATAAACGAAAAATAGAATGCCTATGTAGGAACTCGCCTTGCATGCAAAACACGCTCTTTATCGTTCTTTGAGCTCTTAGAACTTGATAGTAAGATTACTTGCAGGATAAAAAGGAGGTATTATTGTTCTTTTCTTCTTTGAAAACGAAGAATTTTTGAAATATCACTGAAGGAAAATCACATTGACAAGTAATACAAGAGAATTTTTTTTCGTTCTCATACAATAACCGCATCTAATCGGAGAATCCTTTTGTCCTGAACAAAGTAAATTCCTTGTCATAGAATTTTGTTTCTCAGTTTCTTTTTTTCGTTTCTTTTAAAGTTAGAAAAAATAATTCTTTGGTATCGTTCTTTGTCTTGATACAATTTCTGTATACCTTATGTTTCCAATTTTCAAATATGTATGTATGTGTGTGCGTGCGTGTGTGGGACACATGTTTCGCTGGAAACGAAAGGGAAAAATGAACAAAAAGACAAGAATATACAAGAAACGCTTTGTATCATTAAATTCTCAATCTTCAACTAAATTAATTTAATTTAATTTAGCTAATCATTTCTTGACTTTCGATTATAAAACTGTTTAATTCGCTACCAATCTTGTCATCCGAATTCGTTTCTCTGTTTCTTCTCAACCCTCCTTATGGAGATACTTGAGGAGATATCAATCATCAGCGCTTATCAAAATAAAAAATCAAGTATAATTTGCCTGTAATTTAAATTCGCACTTTGTTCTTCCGTTAACGCTAAGATGAAACCGACCACGAAGATGCATCTCACTTGTGCATATCATTCAAGCATTACAAAAATTTACAAACATTTTCTCGTTTATAACGACCTTGCGATAATAACTTTAACGGATTTTTATAATAATCTTGTGAATTTTTACGTAACGGATTTTATGTAAGTGTTATTTATTTTTTGTAATTTTACACTGAAGATGACCTAAGAAGGATCAAAACATTCGTGTTTTTAACATTCTCTAGCATATAAAGAAAATATTTAGCAATAATATGTAGCTTATGTACATAGCTTTTCATTCTCTTTTGATTTTTAATCGTTCGTGCCTATGTCATATTTTTTTAAAATTTAGGTAAGCTTATTTAAGAAGGAAGGTAACCGACATTGTCAACAATCGATTCGCATACATTTTTTCCTCTCCAAAATGGATTACAAGCATAACGGATTGAAAAGAACAGCTGGAGCGAAAAATTATTTCGTCCTTTTACATCAGGTAAATTCCTCATTAGAGAAGACTTCTTTTGTCGTCCCTTCTTTTTTTTTAGTACCTGTTGTCTATCGAGTTATAAAATGTTTTTTATCAGCATAAATTATCGAGAATTGAAGAATTTAATATCAATTAAGTTTATCTGTGAGCAAGAGAGAGGTAACCGATGCTGCTAACGTGTGATAATTAAGGATCGACTTCGATAAAACATCGATTAAATTCCGATTAAATTAATTCAATCATTCTCCTTTTCAAGAAATTAACATTCCCATTCATACTAACAAAAAATTAAGTTAATCAGCGATTAATCCAACAGAATTGCTTTCAACTCACACGATATTTACTATAATTCGTTGACTTTAATCTTTTTCTTCACACGTTAAGCTTAAGAATTAAAAACTCCATAGTTTATTCGTGTGTACTTTAAACGTGTAAAAGAACTTTCAATTCCATAAAGCCAATTTGAAGAAAATTTGAACCTAAAACATCGGTAATTTTATCATCTCCTTAATCAGAGATCAAGGTCGTTTTAATAATCATTTCTAGTTGTTGTTATTACAGTTATATGAAGGTTATAAGAAAAGTTATTTACTCTAACGACAATAATAATTAACGTTCAATAATAACAAACTTTAATTTCGGTTTAATCTCTTTACAATTTATTTTTTATCTTGTTCCATAATTATATGATCATAAATAACTTTTCTTTAATTATAAAATAATTTTTAATCGTGCCTATATACTTTTTTTTTTAAATTTAGATAAGCTTACTTAAGAAGGAAGGTAATCGACATTCAACAATCGATTCGCATACATTTTTTCCTCTCCAAAATGGATTACAAGCGCAACGGGATGAAAAGAGCAGCTGGAGCGAAAAATTTTATTATTTATAAAATTATATATTATTTATAAAATATATATTATAAAAATATATATTATTTATAAATTAATTATAAAATAACTTTTCTTATCTTACAATAACAGTAAATAGCGACAAAGTTGTCGCAATTCAACAACAGCTAGAAAAAGACGTTAAATTCATGATAAGCTTGTTATTTTGTTTTGATCATTTTGCTATCAACTGACTAACAATTTATAGAAAAGATTTGTTTACTAACGGCAATCGATAACGATATCGTTAAAAGATCGCAGAATAGGGCCTTCAATCTATTAGATGCAGACTCAAAATGCGCAACCCTTCGTTTTCGCGCTCCGAGAGGAAACCGGAGCGGGGGATGCGCACGCACGGATCCGGATGCCCGGTTGATTTCCGACAAACGGACCGGCTCTGGCAATTAAAGCGTGATCGGCGGGTGTAACAGGCCGTGCCAACGGCGCCGCGCGTCCTTCAAACGTTCCCTATCGATTCTCGCGGGCCGTATATTACATCGCGGCCCACGCCGAGGCATGCTAGTCGACGCTATCACGTCGGCATCGTCGTCAGTGACGGTGCGGATCGTCGTCGGATCGGATAGCGGGGAACCTGCGCTCGAAGTAAGGCCCACCTCTCGCAACCGTCGTGCGCGCTCACTGTCTCTTGTTCCTTCGCTCCTCTTTCTTCCCTCCGTTTCTCTCCTCGCCGAACGTCCCGAGCCATAGCATTCTTTTTTTTTGTTTCACCGAACGACAAGGGGACTTTCGAACGGGGCTTCATTAACGCTCAACAAACTAATCGTATTAATACTTCAATACATTTTTTTTTTAGACGGCAATGAGTCTGTAGAGGTAATTTACACGCAAATCTAACACAAACACACACACACACACACACACATATATATATATCTCTCTCTAACGAAACGTGTGTAGGTTGTATGTATGTGTAATACCGTTGCATACCCGTTTCGTTTGCGAGATGCAGAAGGTGCAGAAAGTGGGTGCAACTGGAAGCGCGAACGGATCTGCGGCGACGGGGAGAGATCGGGAGAGCGTCGAGCTGTACCTCCCGGAGCGGACGAGCGGTCCTCTACCTTTCGAAATGTCGACGGACGACGACGGCGGAACGTGCTGCAATTCGCGGCAGAACGGCATCGTTCAGCCGCTGCTCACAGGTACGTGACGGCGGGAGAGGCGTGGGACGCGCTTCGCGGATTCCCTCCCTCCCCCTCGGCGATCTGCGCGTCGAGCTAACCTCAACCCCGTCGCCCTCGTCGTCGGGAACGCGTCGTACGTACGAGCGGGAGCGACCCTTTCTTTCTTTCTTTATGGCCTGTGGATTTCTGACTGGCAATCAGTCAATGTGCCATGCTTTCGGAACGTCGAATATCAGGCGAATATTAGCCAGGAGTCCAGTCGTAGTAAATTTTAACCTCTTAACGAGGCATACAATTTCAAACAATCTCTTAAAACGCTTATAACACGGATTAAAATCCGTTATATGCGAGATGCGTGGATTCGAACTCGTGATCCGTTACGAGTCCGATGCTCTTACACGACATCCCAAGAGCGACGCTTGCTTTCCAGGAGTAGCGTTCAGAAGCGCCCGCGAGAAACGGAAACATGTTTTCTCTAAGAAGGATTTATCTTTCTTTTCTCTTTCCACATGAATGCTCGGCGACCGATTTTCTCGACGCGGATGGCGAGAAGCCTGGAAAGATAAAATGATATTTGCGGGATTGTTGTACTTAATTGTACACAATGCAGTTTTGCTCCGAAAAGAGTCGCTCGTACATCTACGCGCGCGAGTACGATTGAGCGTGATCATGTTTGTAAATATTCTAATGATGATGTAAGCCGCGCGCAAACATCTCTGGCGTATCTCGCGGCGTTTTTCAATACGAACCTGCTTAGAATGTGGCACGAAGCCGCTTTCACATGCAAAAAGTCACGCGCGTTTCCTTCGGTATGTACGTCGCAAAACGCGATCTCGGAGATAAATCGACGATCTGGAGACATGCAATTCTTTCAGCGACAAAAAGCGTATTGAGGCAGATGATTTAATCGCAGATTGAATAAACAATTTGATTTTAACCGATAAACAGCGCGATTTGTTTCTTATATAACTTTTCTTTTTACTGACGATACATGCGATAATCTGTTCTCCACGAGATCTTTTGAGATGACGCTAAATTTTGGATGGTCTTCGTACTCTTCAAGCTTTATTTTTTATATACTTAAAGATGCTTGCTTTCAGATTTATATCAAATCACTATGGCTTATGCCTATTGGAAGAGTGGCAAAATGAACGATCACGCCGTATTCGATTTGTTCTTCCGCAAAAATCCTTTCCAAGGAGAATTCACGATCTTTGCCGGTCTTGAGGAATGCATAAAGTTCTTGAATAAATTTCACTATTCTCCCAGTGGTATGTTGGCTAAAGTTTCTTACTACGTACATATATATTTTATGAATTATGTTATACAATGTTTTTTTTCTTTTTGGTATCGCAGATATCAAGTACCTGAAGTCGACTATGCCTGCTACAGTAGACCAAAGATTCTTTGATTATCTGCAAAGTCTTACTGCAAAAAATGTCACGATATACGCCATAGACGAGGGATCCGTCGTTTTTCCAAGGTAAGTTTATAAAAAAAGATGTTATATTATTCTTGAAAAGTCGATATTTGTAGATATAATAATTTTAGTAAAACTTATATTATTGCAGAAATACATTCGGTTAAAAGCTTTTAGCATATTTATAAATTAATAATAATAAATTAAAGATAATTAAATTATATTTTTATATTGTAATTTTAATTTTTTGCATTAATTAAATAAATTTAAGTTGCTTAGATTTAGTTGTCGATTTTAATTGTAGAGTTCCATTGATAAGAGTGGAAGGACCGTTAATAATGGTACAGCTCTTAGAAACAACTCTGTTAACATTGGTCAACTATGCAAGTCTAATGGCGACCAACGCGGCAAGATATCGCATGGTTGCTGGGAAAAATATAACGTTGCTTGAATTCGGTCTTCGAAGAGCGCAAGGACCTGATGGAGGATTGAGTGCATCTAAGTACAGCTATGTTGGTAAATATTTTATTTATATTTCTCTTAGTTTCTCTGATTTCATTTGATGAAGTTTGCTGACTGACTGCATTCGTCACATTTAAAATGAAATAGTTACTGTAAGTTTGTTAAATAGCATTGGAAATAAAAATTCCATTGCATAGGAAATTGCATCGATTATCTGATATCAGTTGCCATTTTTGTTTGCATCACTAATCATTGTGCATAGCAATTATACAATATTGTAATGGCCTATTGCGAAAGCATGTACAATGAAAAAATATGATGCAGGAAAAAATATATAATGTTTTTGTTACATATATGTTATGTATATGTTTTTTATGTATGTGTGTAATAACTGCTAATATTTACTAATGAAATATGTAATTATCTTTTTATGCATAATATATCTTAAATATTTTTATTTATTCATATTTTTTCATATTTTAATCTATTAACCACATATAAAGCCTGAGAGTGAGAGAGAGAGGGGGGGAAATATAAAAAAATCTTAAGTGTGCCTGTCTGCAATATAATATATAATGAAAACGGAGGTGTCTGGTACCACTCCATCACACTATACTTAACAATTTCGTGAAAAGTGAAATCAATACATTGTTCCACTCAGTGCCAGTTGGTACTGAGGAACTAGGTGATGAGTAACAATTTAGGAGGTCAGATTGAGAGTCCATAGTTTCGATTTGATATACAGGGTATCCTAAAAAGTTGTTGAAATTAATTAGCTCTTATTCTGTAACGCATATATATGTCGAGATAAAATTGTTTTTAATACAAGATATTTGGCAATTTTATTTAAATATTCTATTTTGTACGGAAAATTTTTATTTAATTTTATTTATGAAAAATAGCAAAAAATCAATCATCCTAATGATATATATTTTTGAAGTATGCACTGTTACTTTGAACAAAGATCAATTTTTTTTTCAAACTATAAAACTTTGTGTAAACAATTATTTGTTATGCTGTTAACTACTTTTTAATGAGTTAAAATCAGTCAATCAGTTTTTTCTTTGTTTTTGGAGTAATAATTGTTTTTAATATATCCTTGTAAGAAAAAGTCTCTCAAATTTAGATCTGAGGAATATGAGGGAGGACACTATCCCCTCCACTCGAAAGAATTTAAGCTATCTCAGGTCTATTATTCCATATACTTTATAAATTGCTTCGAGAATATTTCTTGTACGGTAGGGCGTCATTCGAAAAAATTTGATTTTTATTAATTTCCTCGATTTGTCATCAATCAATTGTGTTGTTATTATCTTGCAGAATTTTATGCGTTGCTCCCTAGCTCGTTTTACTGATGAGTTATTATTTTGCGCACGCGCTCGCAACACATACTATATGCTGGATGTCTCTTGCTGCTGAAATTAATTACTAAAATTAATCTGTTGTTTTTAACATATAGGAACATATAAGAAGTAGGAAAAATAAAATAACTTCTGATAAAAGACGTTCTGTAATTCCATTTACATATGAAAAGACACGTTCGATAAATATGCTATTCAGCGCTCTTGCGTCATTCTGTCTTTATCGTTCATTACACAAGGTAAAACAAGGATACAATGCGCGCAACACTAATAGCACTGATAGCGCGTTCTTCGAACATGCCTTAAAAACAATCGGAGATATTTTTACCATTTAATAAAACATTAGTCACACATCGCTAGTTTTAATAACATATTTTCGAAATTGCACAGAATTGTAAATAAAGAAAAATAGAATTTTAATTGAAATTGAACAAAAATCTCATGAAATATATATAACACAAAATATACACGATAAAAAAAACATTAAATTCTCTTTGATGTGTTTTCGTTTAACAATGTGAGCTGAACAAACTTGGCATCTTTTATAAACATTATTATATATTTTGCCTGTAGAGAAGAAGTATTCAATAAGATGAATTTTTTTCCATGAGATCATATATTATGATTCATTTGAAGGTACTTGATAAGATATACTTTTTTCCGTTGTAAAATCGTACATTATGACGCATACATTCCAACTAAAACAAAACTGCTAGGTCTTACGATCAGACCCGTCTAAAATATCTGAGGAGAGAAATATATTTTAGTAATTTTCGTGAAATACCCTGTTCACTATGTAGAACGAAATAAGACAAAACGCAGATCACATTTTAATATGTAAAATAGAATTAAATTAGAAACAATTTACATTAAATTTGAGATAATTTATTATGTTACAGGCGGGGACTTGGTTAGAGGGCGTGAGAGTGAATGTGTGGTGCGAGGTGCTAAAGCGTAAAGAAAGTGAGATTATAGCGATAGAATAGAAGAGTGAGAGGAAAGAGTAGAGGAAATAGAGAGTAGGATAGCCAGAGAGAAAGAGTAAGTGGAGGGAAGGAAAAAGGAGCAGGAGGATAGAAGGGAGAGGATAGGGTAAGTGAGATAAGTGGATAGGTTATGGCGAGTAAGAAGGGAGATTGCGCGGGAAGCGTGAGCGGCTCAAGAAGCGTCGGTAAGGCAGGAAAGGTAAGAGTGGAAGGAAGGCAAAGCAGGCTGGCGACAGAGGAGAAGGATGGAGGGAAAAGAGTTACTTTTAAGTTAGAGGRGAGAAAGGAGGAAACAGATAAACAGGAGGGAGGATCGGAAGGTGTGACGGATATAAGGGCTATGATAAACCAGATAGTTAGGAGAGAAATAAAAGAAAATTTGAAGGAACAAGAAGATAGATTAAGGAAAGAGATMGAAGAACTGAAGACGGACGTAAGGAAAGGAGAGGAGAGAGTGGAAGGATTAAGAAAGGAGGAAGGAAGATGGGAGGAGAAATGGGAGGAAATAAGGGAAAGATTTGATAAGTTAGAGAAGGATTTATTTGAGAAGTT
>JANQDE010000321.1:37275-49609 GCA_037157785.1 Cephalotes varians
GTGTGTGTGTGTGTGTGTGTGTGTGTGTGTGTGTGCGTGCGTGCGTGCGTGCGTGCGCGCGTGAAACTACATTCGATAAGTCTTATTTACGCGATCTACGCGAAGTAAATTAAATTACGAGCGACATACGCGAGTTAAAGTAAGTGATTGCACGAAGTAAAAGTTATTAAATAAATTAATGTTATTTAATAGTGATTAAAGTGACTCGAAGTTTTTCCTACTCTCGGCATTCCTACTCGGAGTAACTCTTAAGGTGGGCTATATCTACAAAATTACTTGTTACACTAGAAGAGGTACAACAAAATGAATTCATGTTAAAATTTTATTAATAAAAAATTTCAAGAAATAAAAAAAGAATTTCTGAAAAATATTTTTTATTAACTAGCATATACTGTGACATTTAGCGTTATATATCGCAGTATAAATGATTTACAAAATACATAAAATACATAAATCTAATCAATTCCGCACTACAATTTCTTCTATTGGAAGTCCACTCCACAATTTAATCTTTTACTTACATAAAATTATTCTCACAAGCTTATCACATTCTGAAACACATTCATGTGAGTAACAATTTTTAATTTGTTGAAAATATCTCTAACTTACAAACTTCAAGTAATTTTGTTCTATTATCGTTGAATATTGTTTCACTATTATATCTCAATTAATATTGTATCTCAGTTAATATCACATTTACGCCAAATATACATTAAGTATATGTTAATTTATCAAAAACTACTACTATGTTTAAAAGTAAAATTTCAATTATATTCAATTATTTTCGTTTTAAAGTAAAAGTATAAAGATATATATACGTGTAAAGGTATATATACCTTTTACATGTATTTCTCACATTCTGTAGCTAACGCCGTGCATAATATTTAATGAATGATTTAAGTACAGAGCTGTATGGTAATCAAACATTGGCTATTATGTTTTATCATTATTTTAACTAGTTCGATATATAACCTATTATTACTTTCACATAGATGTATTGTTAAAGATACCAAAGGTATCATTATATAGTACACAATGAGATATCTAATTTATTAATATATTCGCAAGCTCCATATTACTCACAACTTGAAATTACAGCGTGTATCAAAATCGACACCTATGCAATTGCATTTGATTTTCTTATTAATAAATGGAAATTTAGAAATATTTATATAATTAAAAAATTTTTATCTATATAAAAAAATCACGAATTTAATTGTCAAGCAAAAGCATCATCATAAAGCGTTATAAACATTAAATAAAAAGTAAAATAAGTTTGTATGAATCTATTTGTAGCTTATTATTAATAATTCTTTTCGCTTTTACAACGCTTTTACAAGATGCTACATCAAAGATTATTTATAAATTTTTTTATAAATAGATAACGATAAAAGGTAGAAGAAAAATTTGTCACGGAGTAGATGTTCAATATATTTTCTACAATGATGATGTGTGTGATAATTGTACAATTACAATGATATCGAAAATTACACCGATTAAAGTTATACTTTTTACAAAAATTAGTGTGATCTTAACATGTGCTTGGCCACCATCACCGAATGCAACGAAATTTGATGTTATTTTATTTAAAGTTTTATGGTACATGTGTTATTTGAGCAGTATCTTATTGTTGCTTCCGTTGCTAAGTTCAGTTTATGAATATCGTGATAATCCCGTAATTTTAGCGAAATCAGTTTGTCTCTCTTGTGCAGTCCTTCAAGTCACACTTAAAATGGTAGTATGCCGTATTCGATATAATCGCTTTCAGGTATGCATATAAAAATGAATTTTATTAATTTATTTATTAATAAAATTGGACATATTTGCATATTAAAAAAAAAAATTAATCTTTACAAGCAAAGTGTATATAACAATAAAAAAATATATATATACATATATACTAACTAGTTTTAGATTAATATAATACATACAAATATGTAAATCTCTATAAATTATAACCACGAGTTTAATTTTTATTAATATTTATAATTTATTGATATTTGTGTACTATAATATGTATATATATTTTCGTTGTGTATATACAAAGATAGGAAAATTATGTATTTTTAGGGGAATATTGCGATTTTTGAAGCATCAAGTTTTGACTACGAATTCTTCATCTACAGGCTATTAGAAATAAAACTTAAAGAGTAGTGAAAGTCAATATATGGTTTATTTTCAGAGATATGGAGGTTTTAGTTGAGATTTCAAAAATCAACAAAAATACATTTTTGTCAATGCAGACTATTTTTGCGTTATTCGGAATGTACCATGTGGAAGCATTGTATACGCATGAGAAGCTCTGAAAAACTAAATACATGGATTTAGGTTGGAATCTCACTTCGCGTGAAAAGTTGTAAATCTATAAAGCGAGGTTCCCCATTAATTTACAACTTTCCACGCGAAGTAATATTTAACGTGAGTTGCACGTAGAACAATTTCGCAAGCGACATTCAACGTAAACTTATATGTCTAGTTTTTTGGAGCTTCCCGTAAAAGAAGCGAAATCACTATTTCCACGCATACACTTTTTAATGCAAAGCAAAGACACATAGATTTACAACTTTCCACGCAAGATTCAACGCAAACCTATGTGTCTAATTTCCGGTAGTAGAGCCTTCTGTGCTTATACCTCCATGTGGTGCATTCCGGATAACGTGAAAATAATCTGCAGCTGACAAAAACGCGATTTTATCGATTTCTGAAATCCCAACTAAAATCCTCTACATTTTTAAAAATAAATCACATATCGACTTTCACCACTTTTTAAATTTTGTTTCTAATGGTCTGTAAATGAAGAATCCACAGTCAAAACTTGGCGCTCCGAAAATCGTAATCTTGCTATCATATAATATATAATACTGTTATGTCCACGTCAAATCGCAATCTGAACGAGCGAAATCAAGCTACAGTTGTAAAGTATTCGCAGAGTGGGTTTTCCAAACATATTATGCCGTTGTCAAACCTGTTATGCCAGGCATAGATTTAGATTTAAAGCTATTGACTCGTTTGGACGTGCTCACGTTCCATCTTTGCTATGTAACGCATTGTAACGAATAAAGAGCGTTCTTTTGCTAAAAAAGTTTTCTTTATTATATTATGTATGAACTTTCATTCTGACCAATCACAAGCGAGTATATCGACAAAGTCATTCTTAGTTGTTATGTAGATGCGCACGTTGGCGAGCGTCTCATTAATTCGTTTTTTTCTTTTGTACGTTCACGTCTATAATAAAGTATTTCTTTTATATGAGCATTATTTACTGCATTTGACCTCACGCATCATCGCTTAGATCACGCCTCCGCGAATAATAAACACAAAAGTGGTATCAGAAGTGGAATCAAGAAAAAATAATTCTACGAGATAGTTCGTGCAGCAGGTATCGAGGTTGTCCAAAAAAAAAAAAAAATTATACATCATAAGGATGGATATTCCACAAGAGCTGATACAAGCAGTAACGAACATGCTTGTTAGTGCGCTAACGAAATCGCCAGCAATCTGATAAATTCGATGGGAATATTGTCATCACAACGAGCGAAAATATCGACATTTTCAATGGCCGAGTATCGAATTTCAGAAGGAACAATAGTACAAGATTATTTTAAACGCTTTGATTGGCCCTTAAGTGCTTTGATTCAGTTAAGTAACATTTTAGACAATTTATATGTTAATTACATACGTGCACATAACTTAATAATGCTCTCAAATTTCTGATCTATCCAGAAAATTTAATGTACGATAAAATATGATCAAGGCTTATCAACTGTTTTTGATCGTGCAAAAAATAAATTTGCTGAAAATATTAAATTTTGCCATATAGTACAGCAAAAAGGTGAAATAATTGCTAATTTCGCATTACGTTTGAAACAGAGTGCTGCTGATTGTGAATATGGAGATTTTTTAGATAGGATGTTAATCGAACTCCTACACGGTCTCGAATCAAGAGAAATGTGCGACAAAATTATTGCTAAGAAACCAGTCACATTCGCTGAAGTGTATGAGATTCAAACTCTCGAAGCAACACGCTACATAACGGATGAGGTCAAAACAGCGGCATCATCGGTGTTATCAGAACAAACGCATAATAAATTATGGCTTAGTGAAAACAAAACAAGACAAGAAAGCTATACGACCGAGAGTGCATTCACGCGATCGAAGGCAACAACATAGCTCTCGTAATGCAATACAGAAGGACAAATGCTTTAATGATAATTATATTTCGTGCAGAGGATGTAGAAGTCAATATCAACGCAATCAATGTCTCTTTCGCGAAACCAAGTGTCACGGTTGCGATGAAAAAGGTCACATTGTCAAAGTTTGTCAATCAAAAAAAGCACATCAGTCTACTGAGCAGATAGCAGCAATGTAACCAGCAACAACAAAACCAGCCGAACAAATTGATATTGTACATCAATTAAGTAAAGTCTACGAAAGTCTACGAAGTCAACGCAATCAATCCGTTACGTAAGTAAATGCTCAATGTTCAAATCGATGACAGTAACATACAAATGGAACTTGATACTGGAGCACCTTGCAGCATCATAAAAAAAAAAAAATCACAAGCTAATCAAAGTTCATATTGCAGAATAGATGCAGGTAGACAATTCATGAGCTATATAGGTCACCACATCAAATGTATCCCTCTGTTCAATCCCTATGAACATAACGATGAGTACGACTATTAAAAGATTACATTTTTATGTTGTTGATGATCATTTTGATGTTTGGACGCGAATGGATTACGCTCAATTGAATTTGCTCATGAAATCAACTTCGTCGAATTGTTTTCAAACAAGATTCACGCCCTAATTACTGCTATGCCGTGTTTATCTTTGAATCAGAAAGAACAAATAGATCAATTGCTTTCTACTTATAAGGACTATTTAGTAACGTCGCCGTTTAAAGGATCACCAGCCACGGTACATTTAAAACTAGTGGCGTCACCAGTATTTGTTCGTGCATGAGAAGTGCTATTAGCATTACGTGACGCTTACGTGAAAGAAGTCAAAATTTCATCGAGATTTTACGAGAGGGTGCAACACTTCAAATGGGCGTCATCAACGCACGTTGTTGTGAAGAAAAATGGAAAGCTTCGCATCACTGGAAATTACAAACCTATTTTGAATCCTCGTATGAGCGTTGCTGAACATCCAATCCCGAAGATTGAACATCTATTCAGCCGGATGAAGGATGCAAAACTCTTTTGTCATTTAGATATTACCGACGCATACACGCATCTACAAGTGGACGAAAAATTCCGGAAGGCGCTAATTCTCAACATGCCAACTCATGGGTTAATCATAAGCGAGCAGTCTACGGTGCAGCGAGTATTCTTGCGATCTGGCAGCGCAGAATGGAAATGGTTCTTCAAAATATTCCTAATGTAATTAATTGTATTAGTTTTTGCACTTTCGAAAATCTGCAGTCCTGAATATCACTTTGGAACGAATAAGATTTTTGCATGGTCTTTGACTTAATCGACCCAAATATATTGGGTTGCCCGGAAAGTAATTGCCGATTTTTAGCTCTAATATTTCTATATTTTAAACATTTCTATATTTTACAAAATTAGTATGACACCATTTGATAGAGCAAAGTTTCAGTTTTCAGAATCTGTTTCACAAATTACGGTACGATGATTTTTAACGGAGTTATGAGCAATCAAAGTCAGAATCCCTGTTTAACTTAACTTGCGAATAACTTAAGAATAAAAAATCGTAGAAACATTTGTAAAGAACGATTGTGTAGGGAAAGCTTCAAGCTTTTACAGTAGATAGTCAAAAATTTTCTCAAATTTAATTTGGGCACGTTACAAACCAACAAAGTGGGAAGAAAATTTTCCATCTTTTTCAGCTCATAATTTTCTGTATGTAAAAATTACCAAACTCACATAAACTCAAAAAATATGATAAGCTTTTGAAAGTAGAGATTTCAGGCTTTAAAATCCTTTTTTTAAATTTAAATTTCATTCATTTTTGATGAAAATATTGTATAAACAATTTTAAGCTAAAAAATCGGCAATTACTTTCCGGCCAACCCAATACATTCACCTCGCCGTCCGTAGAATTCCTAGGATTACAGAATAGATAGTTCAAGCGTGCATAAATCAAATAAACATATAGAGGCAGTACGGAACGCACTCAAACCGTGCACTCCGAAAGAATTACAACTCTTTTTAAGTAAAGCGACCTATTGTAATTCATTTATCCCAGATCTTGCAATTAGAAGTCGTCCATTTCGAAACATGTTTCTTGTTCCTCTATTTACATGGACGCAAGCAGGCGAAACAGCTTATGAGGATATTAAGAAAGCTCTAATTTCCTCGTAAATTTTAATGCGTTACGATCCTTTACTTCCGTTAATTCTGACAACAGATGCTAACAAAATAGGGTTGGGTGCAATTCTGTCGCATAGATTAAGTAATGGCCAAGAATGCTCGATAGCACAGCGAGTCGTACACTAAGCTCTATTGAGCAACAACGTTATTCCGTATATAGATTAAGAGACAGTATAGCCCCATAGCTGTATGGGCCGTACAAAAATTTCTCTATTATGTATACGCACATCATTTTACTTTGTTTGTAGATCATAAACCGTTAACTTAAATTCTGCATCCGGAAAAATCTCTTCCTGTTCTGTGTATCAGTCGCACAGCTAATTACGCCGATTACCTTTCACATTTTAATTATAATGTAATATTGAAGCCTACTAAACTTAATAGTAATGCAGATTATTGTTTTTGTATACCGTTGCCGACGAATGATACAGTCTATAAATTCGGGATCGAGGAACAAGAAGACGCGCTACACGATGAATTCGATAAATTTGTTTTATGTGAAATTAAATAGCTACCAGTTCGCGCAGAACATGTAGCTAAAAAAACGCGCAGAGATCCATATTTGGGCAGAATTTTGGAAGCAAGTCAGGACCTTACTCAGGCTACAAAGCCCCGGAAGCCAACTATTAACTGCTAACTGTTTATTATTCGAGTGATGATACCAATCATATTACAGCTAGCAATCCTCAAAATCTGCATATAGCGCATGTCGGGATTATGAAGATGAAAAGCATTGCATGATTATTCGTATATTGGCCGGATATAGAAGGTGAAATTGAACGAGTCGCGAGGTCCTACGTAGAATGTGCCAAACACGCACATGCCCCTCAGAAATCCTAAAATCACCAATGAGAATATCCTAAGGGGCCATGGGAACAGGAAGATGCATATTGATTACGCCGAACTCAGCAGGCATGCTGCCTATTATTGTAGATGCCTACAGTAAGTGGCATGAAATGAAAGTCACCAATTCTACGATAACCACCGTGACGATTACTATTTTGGACGAATTATTTTCGAAGTATACTCCAGTCACCGTCGTGTCTGATAACGGTCGCCAGTTTATTTCTGCTAAATTCGAAACGTTCTTACAAACCAGTGGATTATAAGAAAAAATCACAAGCTGACTGCACAATACCATCTCTCTACAAACGGTCAAACAGAATAGTATGTCCAAACCGTTAAAAATGCTCTGAATGCAATGTCTATTCATGGATTTATACCATAAAACTTAAATCAATTCTTGCAACAATATCGGAAGCTCCGCACGCATCAACAGGGCAATCTCCCGTACAAATTTTTTTGAGACATAATATATGGACTCGGCTAGACTTAGTTAGATTTTATGATGTTTACTAAAATCAAGGAAAAATAATAGCAATTCCATCCCTTATTCAGATCATTTCAACCCGAACAAACTATTTATTTTCTCTCGGGTAATCCTCGAATGGATAAATGAGTTCCAGGCAGAATCGTTACTAGATTAAGAAATTTACATTAAACATGGTGGAACATGCAGGCAAACGCTTTAAGCGACATGCAGACCAAATTCGTGCATTCACCAGTAATCGTAAAGTTTATCAACAAATGTTAGCTCATCATCTAAAATCGATGAACCTTCAGTTCACTTGGAGTTCATTTTTATGGGGATGCATTTAAGATTACAGTAGAGACAGTTGCCAGTTTTACGGTTCAGAGACAACAATCAATGATTTTAGCACCGTCAACTCCAGTGCACTCGACAATTAAAGCACAAAAATCTTCATCAGAACAACTGTTCACGCCGCCAAGCGTGTCGAGAAACGAAAAACTTCTACGTCGTCCCCCTAATAGATATATTCCTGAATAGCGTTATTTTTTCTAAGGAGGGAAGAATTATATACGAACGCATTTTCATTCTCATCAATCACGAGCGAGTATATCGACAGAGCCGTTCTTAGTCGTTATATAAATGCGCATATCGGCGAGCGTTTCATTAATTCGTTTTTCTTCTTTTGTACGCTCACGTTTACAATAAAGTGTTCCCTTTATACGAGCATTATTCATTGCATTCGACCTCATGCATCATCGCTTAGAACATGTGCCACTTCCGCGAGTAATAGACACAAAATTTTCCTTATTTCTGCAAGCGGGAGTGTATATCAGTTCGGAGAGAAAGCTCGAGTTCAATCCTCGGACATAACATTTTGGAAGCTCATCCGGAATACTAATAGCTTGATTCCGCTCGTTCAAGCGCCATTCGGTGTAGGCATAATAATATATATGCATATAATTTATATAAATACTTGTTGTAGAATTGTTAGAATAATATACTTGTTTTATGATTTAGAATTAAAATTTAATATTATTTAAAAATTCAATAGAGAAAATAACAACTAGACTATTAATTGAACATTATAGAACAATTGTTTCAGATGCTTTATTATGAAATGGAAACGTTTTGCAAAGAAGCAGATGAAAAGACAAATATTACGTTAAAACATTATGTTGACAATTATAAGCATATTTATGGCATTTATACTTTATGGTGCTATATAACTGCTATTGGCGTTATTTGTGGACCTTTATTCCTTCCACAAGAGTTTCCGACTCATGCAAAATATCCATTTTCCGTGGGATATCCAATAAAAAATATTATTTATTTACATCAATCCTTAGTTGGCATACAGGCTGCTGCTGGAATGTGTATCGTTTGTAACATAGCGATTCTTTTATTTTATTCTACAGCAAGATTAGAATTGTTAATTCAGAAAATCCGTAATGTCAAAAATGAGAATGAATTAGATGCATGCATCAAACTTCACAATAAAATATTAAGGTAAAAAGTTCATTCTCATCAAATTTTTTCTATGTGAATGTATGTACGTGTTTTGTATTTTTAAAAATATTTTAAAGGAAATATCTTTCATAACTTTTTAAATCCGCAAATATCTGAATATATTATTATGTATCTGTTTATAATTTATGATACGCAATGTGAGTTAGGCCTGTTCTGGATCACTAAGTGTTAGTGAATGAAGGGGGGAATGTCTGTGAGTGACATCATGGGGCGAGGTGGGGGTATAACATCACACGGGAAGGGGAGGATCAGAGCTTTCTACCCTCCCATTTAATAAATGTATTAATAATTAATGTAATTATTAATATAATTAATGTAATTCAAAAATTTTAAAAATTAAAGATAAGAATAGTAAAGACTCTCGATTTTAAAAAACAATAAAGGTGAATAACAAGGGTATTGGGAGTCTAGGCGCGGGTGTCGGTGTCAGTTAGTCGGTTAGTTTTATATATACTGTGGTCGCGTATACTTCAAACATACAGTGGTCTGTTTCTTTATCGAATTATCGGAACCTATCAAACTACGAACTGTTTTTAATATGCGTTTGTCCCCGAGGTTTTCAATGCGTTTGTCAACGGTTTTTACTTCTTGTATTCTGTTGCCTGGACAGGTAATATGAACAACTCTCTTTATCCATCATTGACCTTGAAAGACATGATTCGCAATTGTTCGAAGCAGATCTCATCCCATGCGACAGATAATTTTATGATTATGTAACTAACTATGTATTACCTTTGCTGAGGATGGCTCAAAGTTGAGCCGAAACGTTCAAAATACAACATACAGAAGATTACATCACATTAGTATCAAGTGTCTAAACTATTAATTTATAATTGTTTTGCGCACCGATACCTGCGCCTAGATTCCCAGTAATCTTGTTATTCATAACCTTTATTGTTTTTTAATGTAATTAATATAAAATATAAAGATTTAAAATTAAAATTAAAATTATAATTATAATGGCTCCAACATTAAAATAATTTTTATTAAAATAATAGCTCAACAATATTCGTCGTTTCGGTCTCTCTTCGGTAGCCATTACCATTTAACACATTTAACTGGATTTCAGTCATCCGTTTTCTTCTTCCTTTTATATGAAATTTTGACACTTTTAAAAGAATTTGACTCAACATTTATCTTAACATTGACCGTAAAATCTGACTGAGGGAAGAGAGAGAAAATGATGGATATTCTGTGAATTCTCGTTTTATTTATTCACAATATTAATTTGCGCTGAAGAGGATCTACATCAGGATCGAAATGTTCGAACTCGTCATCATTGTATGTTTTAACAATTTTTTAATATACACACATGTTTTAAAATAAAAAACTCTACTGATTTGCGCACCAACAACCGCGAAGGCTCGTACGGCAATTATTGAGTTATTATTGTAATTAATATAATTAATGCAATTATTATATTTTAGATATATATAAAATTAATTATATTTTTTAAAATAATTAATTACATATTTTTAAATAATTAATTATATTTTTTTAAATAATTTTCTTTGTACGCGTTCTTTCCCCATAGCTTTCTCTCTTTTTTTTCTTTCTCTCTCTCTCTCTCTCTCTCACGCGCGCGCGCGCGCGTTACGACTCACGCTATAGCTCCCATAGCGTTCTCTTTCTTTCTCTCTTCCTCTCGTTGCGTTCTCTTTTTCTTCCATAGCTCTCGCTTCCTCTCGTTATGGCTCATGCTATAGTTCCCTCCCATAACTCTCTCTCATAGCGTCCTCCTGTTATGCGTCCTATGTTTTCTCTTCCTCCCATAGTTTTCTCTCCTTCCTATTGCGTTCTCTCTTTCCATCCCGTAACTCTCGTTCCATCCCATTGCATTTTCTTATCCATGTTCACTCTCTCTCTCTCTCTCTCTCTCTCTCTCTCTCTCTCTCTCTCTCTCTCTCTCTCTCTCTCTCTCTCTCTCTCTATCTCTTCTCCGCGATTCCAAAGATTTTATTTATTAACAATTAACCTGACTGATTTTAATAATTTTGATATTCTACATGAACATGTAATGACAGCACATTCTTATCGCAGTGCTGACTTGTAAAGATTGGTGTGCAAGGAAAAGATAATTTTTACTTGGAGGGATTAATATGCAAGGAAAGGATAATTTTTACTCACAGGCAACGAAAAAATAATTTTGAAGATTGCGTAATACATTCCCAATATACAATTATTTATCATATAACGCATTATGTACAATATTATTTAAAACATAAGCTATTAATTCGCAGTTTATAAGCGAATTTTTGTCATACATTTTGCGCAAAATATTTGCCGAATCGTATCTATTGGTCATACAATTTTGATGTAAATAGGTTACAAATTACTTAAATTTTTCACTTGTGAAATGCGTTTTCTGACAGTTCGAAATACACATGATTAATACAATGTTCTATTTCAAACAAGAAAAGTTGACGACTTTATATGTACAAGTAAGCATCGCGTGATTTCAATTTTACCATTTTTACGTCATACATGTATTTTAACAAGTTTCACTGTCAGATTTTGAATTACTAATGATAAAAGCGTGGAAAACTGCAGGAATTGCTCAGTGTTAGCACGTCTTTTGATGAACATCTTCCATGTTGCATTAACCCATTAAGTCCTGAATGGACGTTTTTTCATTGCATTTTTCAACGGTAGTATTTTCTAAAAAAGGGGTTGTAAAAAATTTTTAAGTGGGCATTTCTGACGTGAAATTAACTGAATTTTTAGAATCTAATATCAAATTTCCCGGAAAATGCACCTGTAACAAACTATATATGGTTTTTTCCAAAAAACGCGCATTTTTTAACTTTTTTTTATCTCGTGTTTTCACATTGAAATCATTTTAGAATTCCTGTTTGAACTGAAGAAATTGCGTCCTCGAATCTTAAACTTTAAATTGTGTATGTGAGCATTTCAAAATTTAATGCGGAAGCAAYCAAAATGGYGGCTCAAACGCGGAAAAATCGTCAAAAACTTCAGAAATTTTTTATTTGAAAATGATGAACTTTTGAAAAAAATTTTACTCAGCAAAATTTTTAAAATTGATCAAAGAATACGATGTAATTTTTTCAGAATTTTTTGGGACGTTTTTACATTTTTTAAATTATAATATATATTTATATTATATTGTATTGTATATTATATATGAACATATAATAGTC
>JANQDE010000321.1:50892-69517 GCA_037157785.1 Cephalotes varians
TTTCTTATTACTGACTTTTTAATCAATTTTACTAATATTTTACTAATATTAATAATATTAGTAACGAAAGAATTTTTAATTATTAGTGTAAAATTGAATGCAAGCGTAAATAAAAAAAAAAAGGAAATTTCTAATTAGCTACTCAAAGCTCAGGGAGATTGCAATGTCATTTTAGAGTTCGAACGCTCCTGAGGTGAAGCGTCACGAACGTTGTTTATAAGCATTCGGCGGCTCGTTGCTAGGTTACGAGCGGCAAGAGGGGAACGGTGGGCGTCGACTCTGAAATCGGCTCGAAATGTGCAACTAAATCCCAGCTCTGAACTAAATATTACTAAAATTAAGATTAAAATTAAAATCAACACTATTAAAATAAATTATCAGGCATAATTAAAGTATCGCACTCTCACAGTAGCACAATACGTATATAAGAGCAAGTCTTTATCTCGTCTCACTATGTCCTCAATCATATAAACACAAAATAAGGTTACCAATCTTCAACTCCCAGGAATTCCAGACGTGTATTTATAAACCAGCAATGAATTAGTAGAGTCAAATTAATGCGCATGGCATACTATATAATTCATAAATAAATTAAAATAATTCCATAATTCTAGTCGGGAAAATAAGTAAGTAAGAGTAAGTAAGAGTAAGAGTAAGTTTGGAGTAAAACTCTTCTCACTGCCTCATGGCAATCTATACCGACGTGAATGCCGTCAGACATGGATACCGGCCGCAACCCATTCTTCCAAATTGACCATTACCGAGAAGTAGCTATAACAGTATACAACACATGAGTATTAGTGATATTCAACAGTTCACAGTAATTAACACAATTGAGGCGACACTGCAATATATACAGATTAAATATTGTATTTCATAAAAATAATACAATAATATATTCAGCAATAAATAAATAAAATAAGGAAAGAGAATAAGAAAGATTCAGAAAATAGTCAAACAGCAACTGTACTCTCAGCTGCAAACCAAATAATCAGAACACTTAAATTGTTAAATCAATTATAATACGGCTGTGCACATTTCTGATAAATTGTAAATATTAAATATTATACAGTCTCTAAACACTCTTATATCACTCAAGAAGATAAGTGAAACCACATTATCTTCTTCTCGACAAGAACCAATCCGATTCATCGAAAATTAGAGACTCGAAGCGGGAGTCAATCAGAATGCGTAGATTACCGTAACATGTCAAATTATCAAAATCGATATTAATACTCAGTCAAATAAATGCAGTAAATTGTTTCAAAGCACCAAGGTTAAACTAAAGATTGCTCCCAAGAAGAATCCAGACGTCTCAAAATCCATACGCAATTCGAAAGTTATATAATATAGTAGAATAAGAAAACAGAATATCAGACCTTTCGACGGTTACTCTCTAAAGAGGAGCAGCCGCCATTATAGTATTACTTGCGAAATATGCGCCGCCGAAAGAAACGTCGAAATACAGTCATCTGGTGAAGAGAAACAGTTCCCTTCATTCCAGAATGCAAAGCAACACACGCAAAACGCAGAAACGATGTTTACTCGCCTCACATACGCACGCAAAAGTAAAAAAATCACAATTCCAACACAGAGCCACGCGACACGTCTACTCGCAACCGCCGTCATCACGGAATCATATACTCCTAAGGCTCCGTTATCATTATTGTAAACATTATTCCCAACCTTATAAACAGTATAATAGTTATCGTTATGTCCCCAAAAATATCTTATCGAAATCTGAAAATTATCTTATCGAAATTATCTCATCGAAATTAGCCATACATTCCTAAGACCCGATAAGGCTTCTCTGCTTGTGACGTTCCTCTTTTCCCCTGAGAACTCTCATATCATTACTACGTGAACGATAACAAAGCGGCGCAGCGTCAATTGAAGAACTAAAACGTCATAATCGCGTCATGGAAGGTCATGGAGTTTATCTCGCACTGTACAAGCGCGGACGAAGAGTCTCGAAGAAAAAAAAATATCAAAGAAACGCTAAGAATCCCAAAGGGTGTAACTACCAATGTACAATTACAACAGCTGACAGAATGTATGCGCATTCCGTATTTTAGAGGTATTTTCATGCGTACTACTTTACCAACAGGAGGAGTACGTCGAAACGAGAGCGGTATCATAAATTTTGATAATGTTGAGAAACTAGGTACTCAATGGATGGCATATGCAAAGAGGGGAAATCGTGTTACAAACAAAATATCGCGAATAACAGGGCCAACTAACGAGTGAACAGATGTTATTAATAAAATTAATATATATATTTTAAATCATAAAGTAGACGTTTCGACCACACAGGGTCTTCTTCAGTACAAAATTAGTAACAAAAAGAAGTAAATAAGTTAATATTCGCCATACATATAATCTGACGTGTAACAAAATTCGAGGTCGATGGTCTCGCAAGGTCGGTTGTGGTCGTTACTAACATGTTCAAATAAATAATAAAACGAAAACAGTTGATAAAAAATTGTTGCATATTATGAGGTAATTAAACGGTTTCGTAGGTGAGAAGCGTTGCGTTCAAAGTAACCAAAGGAGTCCAAAATAAAACGGTAACATGCTGTCAAGCAACGGTATCTATGTGTAATTGAAGCCAAACGAAAATGTATGTGATGCATATCCATGGCAATTGAAACAGTATATTGATCGAGTAATATGCGTACTTACATGCAGTAGCCAAGACAATTAATTGTAACACTAGTGAATGAATACAAAAATAAAAATTAAAAATTAAGATCGAATATGTCGCCGGTTAAGAAAGAAAAAATTTTGATGTTACAATATCAACGTCGTGTACAAAACTGACATGATCAAAGAACGTGATTTAAAAATAAAAACAGACAATTATTATAAACAGTATAGTGTGTGTTGAAGTAAGGTACAGGATGCGTATGATATGTACCGCGCTGTTTAAAAGCGTTAAACAAAGTAAATTAAATCGGTGAATGCGGGACTAAATCTCGAAAAGCATATCAAGAAAGTAATGGTAAGAATTGTCGAACAATTCCGTGTCCTTTTGCGCGTTGATGCCATTTCATTGTTTCCTGATATATAGCATTTCGGAAACAGATCTTTTAAAATAATTCGATTCCTTATCAAGAATTTTGACATTGTTCCAGTCAAAGGAATGTGAAAATTCCATCATGTGTTCAGTTATGATTGAGGGCTTCGCAGAAATGGACTTACTGTTATTACTATGTTCTTTCGTTTCAGTCCTCAATTGTCTTTTTGTCTGACCAACATATGAAGCGTTACAATCATTGTAAAAGATCTTATAGACCACGTTATTATTATTAAAATGATTATTAGTGTCCTTATGTGTCTTGATAAACTTCCCAAGATTATTTAGTACTCTATATCCTATAATATATTGTGAATTGTCCAGTGCGATGGCTATTAATTCCGACAACTTATTGATGTAAGGAAAAACTATGATTTTTTTATTATCTCTAGAAGAGTTCAATCTATAGTCACAATTATTACCTGAGGTAAATTTTCTGTTGTTGTAAATGAGTCTTTTAAGCCTACTCTTAATTTTTTCAAAAATTAAATTTATGGGATAGCCGTTATCCATCAATAATTCAATTATAAACTGAAGGTTCTTTTTATGGAAAATAGGATGAGATAGTAAAAAGGCTCTATCCACCAAACCATAGATCATGCCCACCCTATGGCATAACAGATGGCCTGAGTAGAAGGACAAAAATCTTTCCGAAAAGGATCTCTTATGGAATCAATCAATAAACAATGTGTCATCTTTAATCGTTAAAAGCAAATCTAAAAACTTAAGGAACGGCTCTCCTCATATTCGATAGTGAACTTAATTCTGTCATGATAATCATTAAAAGTTTTAAAACCTTACTTCAATACACACTATACTGTTTATAATAATTGTCTGTTTTTATTTTTAAATCACGTTCTTTGATCATGTCAGTTTTGTACACGACGTTGACATTGTAACATCAAAATTTTTTCTTTCTTAACCGGCGACATATTCGATCTTAATTTTTAATTTTTATTTTTGTATTCATTCACTAGTGTTACATTTAATTGTCTTGGCCACTGCATGTAAGTACGCATATTACTCGATCAATATACTGTTTCAATTGCCATGGACATGCATCACATACATTTTCCTTTAGCTTCAATTACACATAGATTACCGTTACTTGACAGCATGTTATCATTTTATTTTGGACTCCTTTGATTACTTTGGACGCAACGCTTCTCACCTATCATTGACGAACCGTTTAATTACCTCATAATATGCAACAATTTTTTATCAACTGATTTCGTTTTATTATTTATTTGAACATGTTAGTACACGGCTACACAACCGATCGATCTTGCGAGACCATTGACCCCGAATTTTGTTACACGTCAGATTATATGTATGGCGAATATTAACTTATTTACTTCTTTTTGTTACTAATTTTGTACTGAAGAAGACCCTGTGTGATCGAAACATCTACTTTATGATTTAAAATATATGTATTTATTTTATTGATCTGTTCGCTCGTTAGTTGGCCCTGTTATTCGCGATTTTGTTTTTATATACGAGCTCAATCTTTAATCGTGTTACAAATTTCGACAGTTTCAGCAATCTTTGACTGCCGAGGGAATTGGTGCGATATCTAGGCGCATCATAAATCGAATACAATCACACGTCTCATTAGCGTTATGATCAAAGCAATTACGGACTACAATTGTGTCCACAATTTTTATGGATAGTTGACAATCAATTTAAAGACTGAGTTGAGTTTAAACTCAATATTCGTTCAGACATGTGACTGACTGTTTACGCTGACTGGCAAGAGTTGCGTCCTCATGACAAGCTACTTTCCAGCTATAGACTTGAGCGATAGCGACTACGAACTTAGCCTGATTGACTTTGAAACCTATTATACGATACCTAATATAAATTCGTCGAATAACAAATTTTACTATGACAAAAGTGATAAGAAAGTTGTTATTCCCGAAGTATCGTACGAACTGCGTGACATAGAAAAGTATCTGAAATGCGTAATTTTACATTCTCATCCTGATGATGCTGCGAGAAAAACTACATCTCGCAAAGAAATCGAAGATAAAGAGAACGAGTACCCGCTGGTGATTTGCACTAACAACAATATGAAGAGTGTGATCAAGTGCGCTTATCGAGTAAATTTCACCAAATCTAACAACATCGAATCACTGTTGGGACTTTTCATCGAGCCGTATATTAGAGTCGCAATAGTGGCATGAATCGGACATACCGATAAATATCATCAACGCAAACATTATTCGCATCGAGTGCAACGTGACCGCGAGTGCGTACAGCAACGATAAGTGCGTGCACACTATATATGAGTTTTTACCGAGTGTATCGCCAGGATATAAGATATTGAAAATGCCGACACAGATCATTTATCTTCCGATCATCGCACGGAGCAGGACTTGACAATTCACGTTGTGGATCAAGACGGTCGATTGCTCGATTTTCGCGGGGAGGAGATCACTGTTAGACTGCGTATACGGAGACGACCGCAATACTGAGATACTGTATTGAGCAGGTAAAACAAATAGGAGACATAATTTTTAACACAGGGACAATCAAAAATATCCGCTAATCCAGTAAAAAGAAACTCACTGCGTCGAACGTTGAATTTTTGAAATTACTAGGATTAGCCGTACGAAATATCTGAGGTGGCTGATATCTTGAATATTGGAGTCGATCTTTGATGATCGCATTATCAAGATGGAGACTCACACGTACAATCCATATGTCAACACAAAATTTGGACATAGCGATGAGATAAGGATACTCATACAACAGTAAGATTTATACACGTTATCGTGTGAAAGTTTTCTCTATGTCGAAGGAAGATTGACAACAAAGAAAAAAAATAAAAATACGCCAACGCTTGGAAGTAATGCGTAGCGTTAATGTTTGATGAAATGCGATATGAACTCAACGGTGTAGAGATTGACCGCAATAGAAACATTGGAATAACCACTATTATAAAGAACTATATATCTTTATTAAGTAATACCTCTCTAATTATGCATAATGAATTCATCCCGACTGAATATATCGCGAGTAGATTATTGTCATCTGATGGATACTTTAATTTTTGCGTGCCGATCATGTTGTTTGGCTTTTGCCAGACATGTGATAGTTAACGCTTGTCACGAATTGATTTTGATACGAGCGCGCAGTGACAACAATTGCCTCGTAGGAGTTCCTGTGATGGAGCCGGAATTTGAATTATGTACAATGGCGAATGTCTCACGTTATGTCGAATGAAGTCAATAAATTATCTATCCTGCGGGTCTTGGAAAACGGGCGGAGATATCTGAGTATGAGTTTCCGTTCATGAGATCTGTACGAATATCTTATTGCAGAACATGACCAAGTATTCGTGGGCCGTTAAAATTGCGACTCAGCTAGAAAAACCACGGTACGTTATCTTTGCTCTGCAGATTATGCAGAAAAAATATATGAGTGCAGTTAAAACTTACTTTGACCACTTTAAATTAACCAACATAAAACTTTATCTAAACTCTGAATTTTATCCATACAATGATCTGAATCTTGACTTTAACAAACATAGAACCATTATCTTGATATGTTTGTACGTTTCCGAATGTCTTATTATCAAACCAATTCATCAACCCGCGAAACGTTATTAAGCGCGAATAGTTTTTTGAATGATTATACTTTAGTAATCATTGATTGCACGCGACAAAACGAGTTCTCAAGAGCGGTACTGTGGATGTTAGAATTTGAATTCAAAGAGAATGTACCCGCGAATATTATTCTTATCTTTTACAATTGCGTGATCGAATATAGCCCTTTGTCCAACATAGTACGCAAGATCACGTAAATTATGATATCTCTGCCTTTTAAATATAAAAGATATAAAAAATCGAGATTTTGCGATGAGGTGCAGTCTCGAAAAATTGTTCATCATGTCATACCGACGTTTGTGGATCTGCAAAGATTCATCGTTAGAAGGAGATTTGTCGTGAAGGAAGTAGCGATGCTGAGAAAGGGAACCGTTTTCACATATTACATTTTTGCAAATCCAGTGCCATGGAAGTTATTGATCCGAAAAGTCTTGCGCTTCTCGATTGATTGCTTATTACCATGGATTGCAATGGGAAGACGGGATAGTCCCGTACAGCATGGCGAAATGTCTGATTACAATGGCTGTAGTTGATACAGAAAAGGATGACGACGACGAACGAGGCTTTCATACGTTAAAAACGTAAACGGCTGAAGGACATGCTCGAAAGCAAAGCGAAGAACACAATCATCGAAACAGTGGATACCGATTACGAAGATATACAATCGTTAATAATTAAATGCTAATAACACTATGCGATGTGGAAGACATATTAAGAATTGTGCATTACAGAATGTGTTCAAAATATTTAACTGGTCGCAACGCTAAAAAGAATTTTTAAAAACATGTAAACACATTTGATACGTATTTTTTTATAATAGAAATTCCATTATAGACTGCGGATTAATAACTTATGTTTTAAATAATATTGTACATAATGCGTTACATGATAAATAAATGTATATTGAAAATATATTAATTAATCTTCAAAATTATTTTTTCGTTGCTTGCGAGTAAAAATTATCTTTTCTCTGCACCGATCCCTACAAATCAATACTGCGATAAAAATGTGCAATGTCCTCGTTACATTCGTCTTTATATAAAATATCAAAATTATTAAAATCAGGTAAATTGTTAATAAATAAAATCTTTGGAATTGCAACGGAGGAAGAGAGAGAACATGGATAATAAGAAAATGGGATGGAACGAGAGTTACGAGATAGAAAGAAAGAATGCAACGGAAGGGAGAAAGAAAGAGAACGCTATGAGTGAGAGAGAGAATGTATGCTATGGGAGCTATAGCGTGAGCTGCAACGCGCGCGCGCCAGAAAACGAGAAAGAGAGGAGAGAGAGAGCGAGAGAGAGAAAGAGAGAAAGCTATGGGAAAAAAACGCGTACAAAAGAAATTATTAAAAAATATATAATTTATTAATTACATTATTTCCGTAATTATATATATATATATATATATATAATATATATATAATTACATTAATTATATACTAATACAATAAATGTGATAACACTTACATGGCTCCCAGATAACAATCAAAATCAGTAAAACTTGCCAATATGAGCCAAACACAGAATTTAATGCAAAAATTTATAATTGCGCATATATTACATCAAGTACAAAAATAATTTAATTACAAACGTTTCGATTCTCGCTGTAGATCCTCTTCAGTGTGAAACAAAGTTAGATGAAAAGAAGCCGAGTAGCAATATTTTAGATGGCTACATCATAATCCCTCCTCCAAATCGCATAGTYCAAGTTAAGATTTTGTTGTATGAATGTCGCAAAGGGAGTCATGAAATATGAAAGTTGCTATGTCAAATTAAATCGGTGTACAAAACRACCCAAAATTTAGAGTAWCAAAATTATACAACTTAYRACAGAAGGAGAAATCATGGGAGCATCCGTTGTGTAAGATGGTTAATAATAATATAACTCTGGAGCAATGTCAAATCCCGACTTATTTTCCCTTTACTCCTTCTCTCCTGGATGGAATAAGAGAGGAGGGGAGAATTCTTAGTAAATCGTATGATATTAAAGTAGATAGAGTTTAATCGCTCCGTGTCCAGTTGCAAGTTTAAACTATTGATTTGTTTTTTGATGTATATCATCTCAGATATAAGTCGTTTATTATAATGCGGTTCTTTGTCTAGGATCTCAATATTGTCTCAATCAAAATCATGGCCGAATTTTATGGCTCATTGTTCTGTAATAACCGAACTCTGACTCATGTTTCTTCTGATGTGACTCCTATGTTCTTCTATTCTAGTTTTTAGTAACCTGCGAGTTTGTCCCACATATGTTGCATCGCAATGTAGGCAACAAATTTTGTATACCACAATTAGACTGTGCATAAATGAGGAGAATGTCTTTGTGTACCTTAATGATGGAGTTTAATTTGTTTAATCCGAAAAAAACTACATTAAAATTTGGAGTATTTATGAGGTACTGCACTGTTTTGTCTGACATATTACCCATATATGGTATAATGAAATAATTCTTGTCATTATCTTCACTGTCATTCACTTGTTTGTGAATATTTGAATGAAATTTGCTGTGTAGTCTTTTTTTAATTAGTGAAAAAATGGATTCTAAGGGATAAGAATTGTCCAACAATAAATTAATTATTAATGAGGAATTTCTCTGTTGAAAATTAGGGTGTGACAGACTCAAGACCTTGTCTATTAAATTTAAGACGCCCTTTTTATGTGTAATCGGATGTTGGGACAGGAAATTCGAAAAGCATCCTGAAAAGGTAGGTTTGTGGTACCAGTCAAAAATTATCCATCCATCTTTATTGATGATCTTAACTTGTAAAAAATTTAACTCACTACCCTCAACCTCTCCATGTGAAGTTCAATCTTGTATGGAAAGAATTGAACTTATGAAATAATTCGTCTAACGAATTGTGGAGAGCGGAGAGAGCTATATCGTCTACATACCTCACATAAAAAGACGGTGTGAATGTTAACTCACTAAGAATAAGAGTTTCTAGACTTTGAAGTGTTAAGTCTGCAACTATGGAAGAGAGAGGTGAACCCATGGGGGCTCCATAAGTCTGCTTGTAAATTTTATCATTGAATTTCAAGTATGCAGAGTTTTTAGTAAATTTCGTAACTTCTATAAATTCGTTTTTTGGAATTGATGTGTGGTGTTCAATTAAAAGCCATTTCTCTAAGATGTTTAAGACTTTATCAATGAGAACATTGGTAAAAAGAGAAGTCATATCTAAAGAAACTAAGTCACAATTGTCAGGAATGTAAATGTTCTGGATTTTGTTAATGAAATCCTTACTATTTTTATAACAACTGTTGAGATTGGAGAGGTTGAGGAGAGGTTGAGGGTAGTGAGTTGAATTTTTTAGAAGTTAAGATCATCAATAAAGATGGACGGATAATTTTTGACTGGTACCACAAACCTACCTTTTCAGGATGCTTTTCGAATTTCCTGTCCCAACATCCGATTACACATAAAAGGGGTGTCGTCTTAAATTTAATAGACAAAGTCTTGAGTCTGTCACACCCTAATTTTCAACAGAGAAATTCCTCATTAATGATTAATTTATTGTTGGACAATTCTTATCCCTTTGAATTCGTTTTTTCACTGATTAAAAAAAGACTACACAGCAAATTTCATTCAAATATTCACAAACAAGTGAATGACAGTGAAGGTAATGACAAGAATTATTTCGTTATACCATATATGGGTAATATGTCAGACAAAATAGTGCAGTACTTCATAAATACTCCAAATTTTAATGTAGTTTTTTTCGGATTAAACAAATTAAACTCCATCATTAAGGTACACAAAGACATTCTCCTCATTTATGCACAGTCTAATTGTGGTATACAAAATTTGTTGCCTACATTGCGATGCAACATATGTGGGACAAACTCGCAGGTTACTAAAAACTAGAATAGAAGAACATAGGAGTCACATCAGAAGAAACATGAGTCAGAGTTCGGTTATTACAGAACAACGAGCCATAAAATTCGGCCATGATTTTGATTGAGACAATATTGAGATCCTAGACAAAGAACCGCATTATAATAAACGACTTATATCTGAGATGATATACATMAAAAAACAAATCAATAGTTTAAACTTGCAACTGGACACGGAGCGATTAAACTCTATCTACTTTAATATCATACGATTTACTAAGAATTCTCCCCTCCTCTCTTATTCCATCCAGGAGAGAAGGAGTAAAGGGAAAATAAGTCGGGATTTGACATTGCTCCAGAGTTATATTATTATTAACCATCTTACACAACGGATGCTCCCATGATTTCTCCTTCTGTYRTAAGTTGTATAATTTTGWTACTCTAAATTTTGGGTYGTTTTGTACACCGATTTAATTTGACATAGCAACTTTCATATTTCATGACTCCCTTTGCGACATTCATACAACAAAATCTTAACTTGRACTATGCGATTTGGAGGAGGGATTATGATGTAGCCATCTAAAATATTGCTACTCGGCTTCTTTTCATCTAACTTTGTTTCACACTGAAGAGGATCTACAGCGAGAATCGAAACGTTTGTAATTAAATTATTTTTGTACTTGATGTAATATATGCACAATTATAAATTTTTGCATTAAATTCTACGTTCGACTCATACATCAATTATATTAATTATATTAACAATTATATTAATAATTATATTAATTAATTAATTAATACATTTATTAAATGGGAGGAGAGAGGATCTCGATCCCCTCTTCCTGCGTAACGTTATACCCCTCATTCCGCTCCGTGACGTCACTCGCACAGCACCTTCTCCACGCACTAACTTATAGTAATTTAGAACCAGCCTAGCTGTGCTACTAGTTATTCTTTAATTAAATATTGTTAAATTGTTCTAGATATACGAATGAAGTGATTAGTGCAGTAAAACCTCTGATTTTCATTACGATAACGACAACAGCTATGGCAGTTATTTTTGGAAGTTTAAACATGATCACTGTAAGTAGCACATAAATTATTTTATCTAATATAAAAATAATTTCGAACTTGTAATTATTTTTGAAAAAGCATATAAAATGTTAATAACTTTAGAAAATAATATATTTTTTATTAACCCTTTATGTCCCTCTTTTTTATAGTACAAATACTACTACTTACAATTAGCTTGAAAATTTGTGATTTTACTATGAATACTAACATGATATCATCTCATTTTTACGTACTGTTGCTTATACAAGGTTAAAGATGGGGAGAGTATATGTATCATTAAGACCGAATCGATTATTATTTTACATACAGTGTATTAATCAAGGTACTTTAGTATTATTTTTATCGGCGCGAGTAAATAGTATATTGCGATTGTTAGAAACATTTTAGTCGACTTAAAGGCAAACCAGGTAGTTCTTTTATGAATATACATCCGCGGCCATATGTTCCATTGGCGTGTACTTCAGTTCATTGTGATGCTTTACGGCTTCCCGTACAAAATGATGTGTCGAATGTCTATGTACTTCGTACGGGAATGAAACACAGGGTTAGCTACGAGTTTCTGTGCTCCTACGTTATCGCAAAACAATGTGATATTCGCTAGGTCGTTAAAGTTGAGTTCCAGAAGAAATCGCCGTAAGTAGATTGCTTCTTTGGACGCTTCGGAGATCGCCATATACTCTGCCTCTGTCGAAGAAAGTGCGACTGTCCGTTGCTTCTGGAATTTCCAAGTAACAACTTCATTGGGGAGGATGAAGGCCTAGCCGGTGTACGATTTTCTGTCCTCGAGATAACTTGCCCGGCGCCTACATATCCACTAAGAGAGCGTTTTGACTGTTTATACGTGATGTTGAAGTCCGATGTAAATAACGCAACACGCGCTTAGGGCGGACCAGTGCGTCCCATCGTGACAGTCGTTGAAGTTGCTTAGCCAGCTGACTGCGTGTGCAATGTCGGGTCTCGTTGCAACCGCCAAATATATCAGCGAGCCCACGAGCTCGCGTCTTCGTTGATTCTTCGTAATCTTCTGTGATCCGCTTCTCCGCCCTCGATGACTTTGAGCCGAGTTTCATGGGTGTAGATACCGGCTTGCAATTCGTCATTCCGAATCGTGCTAGGATTTCTTCTATGTAATCTCTTTGATGAATCGAATAATCGTCGTCACGCCGGACGAACTCCAGGCCAAGGCAGCGCTTTGCCTCGCCGAATTCTTTGATTGAGAAACTCTTCTTCAGTCCGGCTTTAAATCTTAATATCTCCGTATTATTTCGGGATACGAGTAGAATGTCGTCTACATAAACGATTATGATGATCAAGTCTCCCCCTTGACCGCGAAAGTAAACACAAGGATCGTTTTTGGATTACGAGGCTCCCAGACTCTTGAGTTCCCAATCTAATCGGCTGTGCCACTGTCGGCTGGCTTGCCGCAGCTCATATAGCGCCCTTTTTAGCAAACACATTATTGAAGTGTTTGAAGCATGCCTCAGGCTTTTTTGTGAATTGCAGATCCCTTTGATTCCGTCCGAGTGATGAGCTCCAGAATGTCTTCGATCATCTCTGGGAGTTCCATGTATATCGTTTCGTTAAGAGCGCCGTTGAGGTAGGCTGCCGTGACATCCAATTGTTCTATGGTCATTCCGTACTCTGATGCCAGTCCCGTTGCAAGGCGAATGGAGCTCAAACGGGCGACGGGGAAAAAGTCTTGTCGTAATCTATATCGGGACGTTGAATGAAACCTCGGGCCACAATTCTCGCCTTTCTGTTCTCCAGTGTTCCGTCAGGAAGATACTTGTTTCTCAGGACAAATCTGTTGCCTATGACCTTTTGGCCTTTCGGTCGATCGACCAGTTCCCAGGTATTGCACTCGATGACGCTCTTCAACTCTGCGGCCATGGAGTGATACCACTTATTCGTATCTATCGCTGAAACCGCCTGAGATAGGGGTATTTCCGCTAGGAAAGTCTCTTCGACCTTGTTAGTCGATTCGATTGAATTCTCTACGGGCGACCTCTATTGCCTGTTTTGATCCTTCGTGGCCTTCCGGGACCCCTTTTCAATTCGAGCCATGTTTCCTCCAAATCAGACGGGTTCTCCACCGTATCCTCCTGGTCTGCCTCGGGCGTGTGGGAGATCAGCGGAATGTCGATCTCCGTAGGTTCGCTATCGAGCTCCGGCTCTAATGCAGGCGTCGTGCGTGGAATGATCCGGTAGATGCGGGACTTCATCGCTGCGGTCGTTGGATTTGATCACCTTGACGGTCACGGGCAACCTCTTTCTGTCCCCCGAAATCCACACTCGATATCTTTTGAAGTGTGTGGAGTAACCGAGCAGTATGCCCTCCTTTGTCCTGTTATTGAACTTGCCCTTGCTTGGTGATTTGTCGAGAACTTTGCATCCGAATTCCTTGTGTTGTAATGTTGAAGTTAGCGCGATCTAATGTCAATTTCTTTTGTAATGTTTACATTGTTCCTTCATGACTGTCATATATATATTTATATATTAATGACATAAATATACATATTAATGTCGCTGCGCGCGTCTTCCGCTCCTTGTATTACTGCGCGCCTGTAAGGCGGTTTTAAAACACACAGTCTTTTCTTTCTTTATCACGCGCTTTGTACGTTCATAATAAAACCTCTGTTCTCTATATGTTTAGTCCACTGCATTCCGTTTTTACTCATAACCTCACAGGTTATGGGTCCAGACTCACGGGCAAACGCATAGAGTCTGCTTGAAAAGCCTCAATCTACATTAAACCTTCTGTCTTCGAGTCACGAGAAGAATTTAGGTTACCTTCGTTGACCAAACACACATGTCATCGGTGGAAGTGACGAGGTACGTTCCTATCTGAAGAGCATTGGTGCAATAGGTTATGTTGACGGTACAAGTGTCCAACGGGATTAGGTAGCGAGAAGGATGCCGAACTGTGGATGAAAATTGACGGCAAAGAGTGATAACGTGTGCACTCTCCGATGATGACCATGCAGCAATCCGAGACTGTAATACTTCAAGTGATGTTTGGTTGAATATTCAGTCAATTTATGAGACGAAATCAAATGAGAACAAGTATCTGCTCAATCAGGAGTTTCATCGAATGCGGTTCAGCAATGATCAAAGCGTCACAAGCTACTGTGCTCAGTTAGCAATAATTCGCTAGAAGCTAAAGGCAGCCGGCGAGGAACTTTCAGATTCAGGTTTGATTGCTAAATTAATTAATAATTTGCCTTCAAGATTTGACAATTTCAGATGAAACTATTAAATACAAGCAGCTTCTGGAACAACACTTACATTCGATAAATTAAAAGAACAGTTGATGCTGATTGAAACAAATACATCCAGTGCTGCTGCTTCTAATACAGACACAGGTAATGCTCTAGTAACGCAGGCAAAAAGTCAATCAAATAAGAATCAGAAGACACAGAAGAAGGGAACTTGTTTTCACTGTAAGAAAACTGGACATTTTGGACTGGACAATGAGATTGTCGGAAATGGAAGGCTGAGCAACTTGAAGAACAAGGAAAACCAACGGCATCGATTCAGGTCAAACATTTGTAAACGTACAAACTCAAAATATGGAAGTACAGAACAAATGGCTTGCCGAGCAACCCATCATATGACTCGATGTGAGTGGATGTACGGTTTTGAACCAATTGAAAAAGGGCAATTTGAAGTTACTATCGGAAACGAGCAAATTATCTATGCACTCGGACGAGGAAATATAATCGTAATTGCAACAGTTGATGGTTAGAAAGTACGACATAAGTTGTGTAATATTCTTTTTGCACCTGACATGGGTAAAAATTTACTAAGTATAGGTGCTGCAGCAATGATGTTGAGGCTCGATTGAGCAAAACTGGTATAAGATTGATGTCCAGAGATAAAGTAAAGCTTGTGGTACACGTCAAACGGTCTTTACTATATGCATTTTGAAACTGTTGTTAATGCATCAGCAAATGTAGCCTCAGCAGCGGCTACTGAACAAATGTGGCACGAACGATTCGATCATGCTAATTATAAAGTAATTCGAAAATTAGCTAATAACATAGCAGTCGATGGTGTGCAAATAACTGATAAATTAAATACAGACAAAGAAACCGACCACTTTTGCGAAGCGTGTGTCTTTGGTAAGCATTCCCGAAAACCGTTTAATGACTTAAACACTCGAGCCAAAGAAGCAGGTACACTTATACATTTTGACATCTGTGGTCCGATGTCAAATCTTTTGGTGAAGCTAGTTACATGGAGCTCTTTGTTGATGATTATACGGGCATGACATTTGTGTATACAATGAAATCAAAAGCAAATATTATTGATCGCATGAAAGATGTTATTACTGAAGCTAATGCAACAAGACACAAAATCAGACATGTATGTTCTGATAATGCCAAAGAATTCATTGGGCAGGAAATGAAGAAAGTACTTCAAGAACATTTCATCATCCACGAGATGTCAATAGCATACTGTCCGGAGCAAAATGGACGCGCAGAACGTGAAAACAGGACAATTGTTGAAATGGTGCGAACATTGTTGGCAGAAGCCGAATTGTCACAAGGATTATAGGTGAAGAAGTTCATACAGCTGCTCACATTCGAAATCTCATTCCCTTGGATAGATTAGACGGTAAAACTCCAATAGAACTGTGGATTGATAGAAAACCGTATGTCTCATATTTACGTATTATAGGCAGCAAAGCGTATACACTGATTAACGAAAAGCGATCAAAGTTCGACAAGAAGAGACAAGAATCGGTGTTAGTGGACTATGCATCAAAACAAAAGGCTTACCGTGTTTGGCTACGTGGGACTCGTAAAGTCATTGTGAATCGCGATGTAAAAATTGTTGAGTCTAAACAACAGACTGTGAAAATAGCAGGAACAGATGATGAACGAGACGACTTAATGGATAATGATTCACAAAGCAAAGATAAAAGGCAATCTGATTTGCAATTATTATCAAATGACGGGGATAGATTAATCAACAGTGACTCGACTAATAATATTAGTGCTCGGACATGCAGCAAATAAAAAAAAGTTGAAACTGACAATATTGCAAATCGTACACGCAGTAAGGCCACTTTGAACATAGCCACGGCAGCTAGAGCCTTCTTAACGGATGCTGTAATTCCAACCACAGTTGAAGAAGCGAAGTCAGGACACAATAAGGATCAGTGAGAGTCAGCAATAAAAAATGAATATGACTCGTTAATCCAGAATGATACTTGGACATTGGTTGATCTACCAGAAGACAGAAGATCAATCAAGAATAAATGGATCTTTAAATTGAAGACGATGAAGCGGATGGGTCGATAGATAGATTCAAGGCACGCCTCGTGGCAAAAGGGTGCTCACAGAAAGCCGGAGTTGACTACTTGGAAAC
Organism: Cephalotes varians; assembly: GCA_037157785.1. Classification (NCBI taxonomy): domain Eukaryota; kingdom Metazoa; phylum Arthropoda; class Insecta; order Hymenoptera; family Formicidae; genus Cephalotes; species Cephalotes varians. Next base: position 67,860 of record JANQDE010000321.1, read on the forward strand.
ATTTTCGCCAGTCGCAAGATTTGATTCTATTCGAACTTTATTTTCAATAGCAGTTGTCAAGGATTATGAGATCTGTCAACTGGACATCAAAACTGCATTCCTGTATGGAGATTTCAGTGAAACTATATGGAGCAGCCAGAGGGTTTTGATCACGGCTCAGGTTGAGTATGTAAGTTGAACAAAAGCTTGTATGGTCTAAAACGAGCACCTAGACAATGGTATACAAAATTTGATGAAGTTATGCAACAATTTGGTCTAAAACCATCGAATGCGGATCTGTGCGTGTATACCAGCCTAGATCTGTTTGTAGCATTGTATGTTGACGATGGTTTAGTAATTGGCCACTCAAAATCAAAGATTGATAAATTGCTGAAAGCAATACAACATAATTTCGAAATTACAAGCTCCATTGCAACATGTTACCTAGGTATAGAGATTATTCGAGATCGCAATTTGAAAACCATTAAATTGTCACAAGCAGCTTACACGAAATCCATACTTAAAAAATTTGGCATGTTGAATTGTAAAAGGAGTAACAACACCCTCCAATTCTAAGGTCCAATTAAAACCCAATTTAGATGTTGACGGAAACACTGGTCCAATTGCAGATGTCCCATATAGGGAACTGATTGGCTCTCTTACGTATCTCTCGATTGGGACGCGATCTGATATTTCTTATGCTGTCAATTCATTAAGTAAGTTTCTCGAAACACCATCAAATGAGCACTGGATCGCAGCAAAGAGAATCTTAAACTATCTAAAATCAACAATCAACTTAGAGATTGCTTACAATGATATAAATGCCAATCCGAATCAATTGGTTGCATACTCAGATGCAGACTATGTATCATGCTTGGATACACGCAAGAGTATTAGTAGAGTCGTACTCATGTTTAACAGCGGACCAATAATTTGTTCTTCACGGAAACAAAATATTGTAGCAACATCAACTACTGATGCAGAATATGTGACCGCCCATGATGCAGCTAAGAAAGTCGTGTGGTCACGACAATTACTTAAGGATATCAACACTGAACAACATGGACCAATCATTCTTCATTGTGATAATGCAGCCGCCATGAAGTTGATTCAGAATCCTACCTAACATCGAAGGACGAAGCATATTAATATTAAGTTCCATTATACACGAGATTTGATCAAGCAGAAGCTAATTGATGTTAAACATGTGTCATCTCAAATGCAGCTGGCTAATATCTTGACCAAATCCTTGACACGTGTAAAATTCGAAACTAATCGAAATCGATTAAAATTAATGTAATTGACAGTTATCTCGAGTGGGAGTGTTTAAGTTAGCCCGATCTAATGTCAATTTCTTTTGTAACGTTTACATTGTTCCTTCATGACTGTCAAATATATACAGGGTGAATCATAATGGTTGTTTGAACGTTTTACCATGAGAGATAAGTTACCGACTGCAACTGTAATTCATTAATAGTTTCATAGATGATAGCTGCTTGGGTCGACCGCGCGTACTGAATGCCCGASTGTGATGTACAGTCAAGTTCCAAAGTGAATTAAATGGCATACATCATTTATAGAAGCTGTGCATGCTTAATTAATATATTTAACTTTTTTCTTAAACGCGATTTATTTTTGCGCGATTTTATTTTTACACAACTTTCTTTACACATTCTTAA
>JANQDE010000322.1:0-20467 GCA_037157785.1 Cephalotes varians
CGACATGGCTTGTTCCGAACGTCGCGTTGCGAATCCCGCGCTCTCTCGCGATGTCACGTTGGTACGTCCGAGGAATTAGTCGAGTTGAGGGTTCGCGTCGCATCCCCTACCACGGGCGACGGGAGGAGACGGTTTACGGTCCTCGATCGCGTCACGGATTGTCCGTGTATATACCTAACCTAACCTGCTACCAACGATTATTGTTAATAAGGTTCGAATAGATTGCACATGATCGTAGTACGTATTTGTTGGAAATCGATAGAACTCGATACCAGCGGTCGATTGTTCTATGTAGGGTACCACTACGAGATACCCAAGACGCACCTCGCATCAAGGGGCGTCGGAGAGCGAGAGAGAGATCGCGCTTGCGTAGATAGTTTTTAGAATGAGTGTAAGCATGTAACGAACCTTTTTTGGATTGTACTGAAAATAAATTGTTAATCAGTTTTGAAATCGAGAATCATTGTCACCAGCCCGTACAGTATTCGTATTCTGAGAGAAGAACATTATATGAATCGAAATAAATACAACGATTATACTCCTAACCACAGTTCCCATCGTTATCCTCACACAGTAAATTCAATTCGGTTATATGCATACAGATATAAAGCTGTGTTCCGATATTACTGCCAGTACTGAAAATCTATAGTATACGTTACGTGCATTATAGATTTTCAGTACTGGCAGTAATATCGGAACACAGCCAAGAATAGAGGACAGAAAGAGGCGGAATCTGCGATATCGTACTAGAGAGAGAGAAGTAGCGATAAGGGCCCCGATTGTCTCTCACGCACCTTAGCGCTGATTGGCTGTGGCTCGCGCATATCGTTTCGACAGCCGATCGGCGCTAACGTGCGAGAGAGACAATCGAGGCCTCTGATGCGACTTCTCTATCGCACGTGATATCGCTCCCGTTTACTACCTAACCTATACTTTCTGCCCTCTATTCTAACGCCGATTCTACAATAGAATCGTAATAGCGTTTTTCATTGGCAGAACTAGTGCGCACTCAGTACGCACTAAATGCAGAAATTCAGCAGCGCATCCAATAAACGGCGTCGATTTTAATGCAAAATGCACTCAGTGCGCACTAATTCTGCCAATGAAAAACGCTATCAGTCGTAAGTAGCAAGAAATTGACCAATCACAGTCGACTGTGAAAAGAATAGTCGATTATGATTGGTTAATTTCTTGTGGCCTACAACTTATGACTCGATTGTAGAACCGGCCTAATATCTCTATGATATCCAATAAACGTTAACAAAGAAACTTTTGGCCAGATTGTACTAAAAAGAGACAAAGATACCACTTAAGACCCTCTTTATCATTTCACGACACTAGCGCCCGCGCACGTTCTAGTATTATTATATTTCAGTGTACGGAACACACCCTACGTTGATATGACAGATTTCCTAACCTGAAAAGTCGTCAATTTTAACGATTGATATTTCACTTCGCAGAATAGAGCGACACTTTTTTTTTCTTCTTCAACCTTTATTTTTACGCGAAAACGCATCGATTGGATGTATTTTTATCAAAATTTAAGTGGACCGACGTATTCTAACCATTTATCAAAAAGTTATTTGATTTTTGCTGTCAGTTGAAAAATATGGGAATCCATCCATTGAGTATAATTTTGGTAAAAAGTGATAGCAAAGGTGATAGATTGTTATTTCGTTATCCACATATGACAAATCACGTAAGAGATTCGAATCAATGCACAAAACGAAAAAACCCTTATTCGTTGACCAATACAGAAGATTTATTACAGGTATTTTTTTTATCTGAACAATATACAATAACAAAAAAAATGTTTGATTGCAATTAACCCTTTGCACTCGAGGCCGTTTTCGCGCGGACTAATTAGCAACTCGAAATGTTTTATAGCGCTTTTGGTGAATTTCTTACCTCTAACTTAAAATGATTACACACAAATTTACGCATAAAACTTTTATAATCATGTGGTGAGCGAGAGTTACCTCTCGAGTGCAAAGGATTAAAAAAATAAATAAATAAATTTTTTTTAACTTAATTATGTAATAATTATTAGTTTAATAATGTTTTTCTTCTATTATATTCGAGATAGTCTTTGCCATTTCCAACATCGAACATAAGTAATGGAAATTTAACTGGTTTAACGGATGAAGTTCTCTCTACTTTATTTGCTGTAAAACCAGAATTATGTGAACAGAAGTTTGAATTAAAAGTGAATGATGTTCGTTTTGTTGGACATCCAACTTTAGTTCCATCTCGTGGCTTGAAGGAAGTAAATTCCTCTATGCTTTTCAATATAGTTTTTGCGCTGCAAGCGCAAGCCAGTCATTCGATAGTGAGATGTTATTATGATCTGAGCAAAAGGTAATATAATTTTGATGAATGGGCAAAGAATATTTATAATATGTTGAAGTAGTATCTTTATGTGCTTAAATTAGGTGTGGCATTGAGACACGAAGAGAAAAGATGTGGCTTTCTGACAGATGAGATAAAGATAATGGTATCGACGCATGATGAGATTGCTGGAAGGTAAATAGAATATTCTTTTTTTTATTTATTGGTACAATTATATTTTTAAGAATATTTCTTTTAGATCCGAAGGTGAAAGTGATTGCGATGAATCACCATATGAATCGATCCTTCAAAAAAGTTCATTGGCACGTGGTTTAAAATCTGTATTTAGTAATCTCTATACTTCTGGCCTTGTCGGTATCCTGATTAATAGATGGATCCAAGTACGCTTTTGTCTTCCACAAAAAGTTCATCAGTCACATAAAAAAGGATTGCTTATTGATCCCGAGATTATTGACAGGTTTGTTAAATATGTTTACGATAAGATAATGTACGTTCGAATAAAGGAATTTTAATATAACCAGAAAATTTTATCTTTACAAAAATTGTTTAAAAAATCTTTTGTATGCAAAATTTTTTGGTAATTATATTTATTTATATTTAKAAAACTTTTTATTAAAAATTAAAATTTTTAGTTTTATTTTGAAATTTSATTCCAATGGATACTCTTGTTTTCTAGTTTTACTATGTGTACAACTTTAATTGTATTTATAACTTCGTATCTGTTTTGCAGGTGTTTGAACAGTTTAAGACCTTATCATGGTATACTCTTGTTAACTGAGCCATTAGACTTGTTGGAATCTTTACAAATAGATTGCTCTCCAGCACTGAAACGTTTGATTCGGATGTATAATCCATTGAAAAGTTTGCAGACTTTAGCCGCAGACTCGGATCTGACACTTGCGCAGGTGTTTCAGCTAGCTGGTCATTTAGTTTACTGGGCAAAGGCTACGATAATTTATCCACTTTGTGAAAGCRATGTTTATGTTGTCTCTCCTGATGCTATTTTGACTAATCAGCTGCTAGATTCCTTCTCCGAACACTTCCCAGGAGTTTGTTTACTTCGAGTATATACCATAGTTATTTTTATTCTGATTTTGCATTTGTATCTATAATTTAATATTTTAACAATTTTATATTTAATTTTAATAATATATAATGTAACTTGTAAAGAACWTGTAATCATTGAACTTAGGCTTTGAAAATATTATATTTTGTATTTTTATCAAATATTATATATTTTTAGATAATTAATGATTTCTCTCTACCAACTTCAATTAGCCAAAAGTTGAATCCTTTGAGCCAGCCACAACAGCAAACGCAATTAGTAAAGATAATCATATGGTTATTAAAAAATCATTTACTCTTACAATTGCACACATATGTGCGATATATACCAACGGYGTATGAACGTTTATCACTGGTAAGTCAAAATATATATAATTTAGTAATGAAATATAAGTAACTAATTATACTTGAAATTTATTTACATTGGCAAAATTGATCAGAATTCAAATGACAAAATATTAATTTTGTGATCTAATTTTTGTAATTTGTACAAGAGACTAGTTTTGTGATCGTAATATTGGTAACGATTCTATGGTAAATCAATCACATAACGTATTTTACTATATAAAATCAATAATAATTGTGAAGGAGAAGCAGGAAGGGAAGAAAAGAGATTGTCATGTCTTGGATTTTTATTTATTATGATACAAATTAGTTTTAGTAAAGTAAATTTTAATCTTTTTTTTAATTCTTTTATACTTAATATTTGGATACACAGGACCAAGAAACACATGATACAAATATGATGGAAGAAAAGGAAAACACATGGAGTATAAATGAGACATCGAAAGGAATACCGTCTGAAATCAAAGAATTATCACTCACAAATAAGGAGGATGTGCTATACGACTATCAATCGGAAGATTATGATATTCCTTCCAATGATAGAAAATTACTCGATAGACTGTGCCGTCTTGGCTATTTTRGCGGAGATTATCACCTAGAAGAGATTATGTATTTAGAAAATATTCGTAGATCCCAGTTGCTACAACTTTTGGATAAATTTCGAGATGTATYAATGACCTCCGAATGCGAAGATGCCGCTATAGCACTGTTTTATAGTCGATTAGGTATTTGATTTTAATTGTCTACAATAATGTATACAGAGAAAAAAAACAGTCTATTCGATTGAGACAAAATAATTCTTTTCAATTGAAAAGCAAACCAAAAATGTTACAAATATAATTTGTATAATTTTAAGGCTCAATTATGATACATAAATGTTTTATCTCTCACAAGGCCATTATTTTAATAATTTTAAACAGCACCATTGTATGTCAAATACAGACATTTTATTCTTTTATCTTATTGTTGTCTGTCGCAATTTATAAGTATTTAAAATCAAGCATTAAAAATTTTATTTTTTCTTCATTTTATCTCTTTTTTTAATCTAGAAGAATTTAAATGTTATTATTTGTCTTGTCACTTGTTTTTATGTATATATTTCATATTGGATGAATTCGTTTATGCAGTCACTGCTGCAGAGGGTATCRTTTTATCTTYRTTGTTCATTGGACGTAAACAAAGATAAAATGATACCTTCTGCAGCAGTGACTGCATAAACGAATTCACCCATTGATACACTTATACATTTTTATAACTTTATCTTGTAGAATGAATGCTATTGTTTTTAATCTGCTTAGATTAATTTAAAAAATTTTCTACGTTACAAAACGTTTTATTTATTCTTTCTTTTATAAAACTCACCATAAAAGTTAACAGGACTTTTACTTATTCTATGTGTAATAATCTGCATTACAATAAAATCAATGAAATAATGCTAGGAGTTGATGTTATTTTGTAATTATGTTAATAATTTGTGTGTGTAAAATTATTGAAAATGTCATAAAATAAAACGTATGCATTGTTTCTCCGAATTAACTTTTTTGTTTGCAAACAAGGATGAAATGATTCACTGTGTCATCTGTGTAACTTGTTGGAAAACGCCCATACTCTTTTTCACACTAATAGACACTGGTTACGTTCAGCAGAAAAAGCAGCTTAGTAAGCGCTTTGCGCTGATTGGATTATATTTTTAGATCTAGAGGAATAATCTTATCTCAATTTAGATCTAAATTTGGTGAACAAAATGTTGCTGAATAGTCGTAATTTAATAATGATATAAAATACCTGTTTTGATCTCAAGTGACTGAGTTTTCCTTCGTGGATATTGTCATACGTACAATATAAATACGTAGTAATAGCGTATTTGAGAAATGAGTCACCGATAGTCTCCAACCGCTCTAAGGTTATGCCATCATTCGCATTATGGTTCTTGCAGACAGGACGCGGCAAAGCGGTGGCCAATCACCATCTTGTTTTCTAATGACTCCAACACGGAACCATTAGAAACAAGATGATGATTGGCCAGAGCCATAAGTCGGTATGACAGGTTTTCTAACCTGAATAGTCGTCAACTTTAACGATTAATATCTCGCTTCACGAGGCAGAGCGACGCTTTTCTCTTCTCAAACCTTTATTTTTACGCGAAAACGCATCGATTGAGTGAATTTTTATCAAAATTTAAGTTTAAGGACCGACGTATTCTAAACATTTACCCATCAATATTCGAGGTGATAGGTCTAAACTGTATAATTACCATTAATTCTATATATTTAAATAAAACAAAACTTCGTTAAAATTAAAGAAGAAACAAATTCTGCATGTTTAATACTTTACTTTTAAGTATTATAAAAAATAATTTAATAATTTTAATTTTATATTTATATGATATATATGTATCTCTAGTAATATATAAAATAATTTTTGGGTTATATACAATAATGTTTACTCCGAGTACTTGAAACTCATACCACTAACTTTCTATTAAATTATTTCAATTTCCATAATGCGTTTAAAGAATAATATATAAAGCTATAAAAATGATTGAATGATGTAAAGTGGTACAATCTGCATCAAAATAATTGATTAAATACACATATAATGTATTGTCGAAATTACGCTTTATGTATCATCCAAACTAAGTCATTATATAAGAATATATCTAAAGAAAGTACACTACATATATTCTACATATTCATTTTTATTATTAAGTTCACGTTTATTGCACATAACTTTATAAGAAATAATTTTAATTATTTTATTTTATTGGATGTGTGCATGTTGTAGCAGGAATAAATGTAATATCGAGTGTGAAGAAGATGATGCCAACAATATCAAAGGATTCGGAAATTAAGGATGGAGAAAACAAGAATCTAATTAAGATTATAGAACGGCCAACATTTATATTGAAAACTAGAGAAGGAGAAAATAGAGCTGTTTCTCCAAGTCAACGTAATGGCCACAGGTATAATATTGTTAAATAATTATAATATAAACTGTTACATTATATGTTTATTATATCTTTATCATGCAAAGTGATTTAAAAGAATCGTAAAAACCTTTGATAGATTGTTTGGGAGATTCTGAGTAAAAAATATCATAAATATGAGTCCTATTCTCAATACTTATTTATAAGTTCTACAAGTTTTGCTGTTATAATAAAATCATGCTTGGTAAAAAATGATCTTTGAGAAATAAAAACAAAACAGGAAAATTATTAAATATTATTTATTTACAGTTTAATAATTAAGTAATTTTATAATAAATGCTCTTTGAGTTTAATTTTAAAATTTCTATGAGTGTTTCTATGAGTAAATTTCTGTAAGTATTGAGAACATGACTTATGTTCATATGATTACTCAAAGTAACTTCCCAAACAATCTATCAAAATTTGTTACATTCATTCCGAATCATCTTGTATATGATATATCAGCATAAAGATTTTTTTTGTAGAAAAGATAGCGATATGTCTTCAGCAGCATCAGCAAAAGTACAAGATTGTAAGTAAATTATTTAATGTACAAGATAATTTATATAGGATGTCCAAAACTTATTAAATTTTTAATGATATTTTTTTTTTATTAATTTGAAGTTCTTTTCCTTAATAAGAACATCATCTTTTTGCAAATTCTTAATATTTTAATATCTTTAATATCTTATATTTTTCTAGATTTAAAATTAAAATTTAATTGTAAAAAAACTAATTCTATCATCCATTTGGCACTTTGAAATTTAATTCGCATAAATTGTTCCTTTTTTTAATTGCTTATAAGTTAAAAATGATTGACTTGCCTGAATACTTGCTGAAAAAAGTTGATATTAAATTAAACAAAGAATTCATAATTAGAAAGATATCCAATAATTTTGAGAAACTGTACAAGATGTCCCATTTTATTTTTGATGATTTAAATATCTGGAAATTAGGGGGTTTTATCAGGTCTCCAAAAAAGTTTTTTGTTTTTGATGAGTTGTTAATTTCAATGAGCTTTGTGCAAGAATACTGTAAATGCTAATATCATTATATATCGTTGAAGAGCATGTGACAAGATTGAAGTGTGCGTGTGCATATATGGACGCGCGCGCGCGTGTGCGCGTGCGTGCGTGCGTGTGTGTAATGAAGAGACCAGTCAGTGTATCTAGAAACCTATCAGAAATATATCAGAAATATATGCGACAATGCCAGCCACTTCGAAGATTATTCACGCCTTTCTATTATATGAATTCAAACTTGCACTAAAATGGCATAGGCTACTCGAAACATTGCAAAGTATTTGGAGAGAACATAGTAATAGCACAAAAATTTCAAGTTCAAAAAATTTTCTTCTGGTGATGAAACACTCGAAGATGAACTTCGATCTGTTATTAATAATGAAGAATTAGAGGACTGATTAGAATTCTGATCCAAGTCAAACTTATCAACAGCAAACTTGCAAAAAGGCTTAATGCTAATGAAGAAACTGTTACATCTGCATGCTTGGAAAAGTTTGACAGCTCAGGAAGTGGATCCCATGTAATCTCAACAAATTACAGCGACTTACAATCTGCTGCATGGCTGATTTTATATCATAATATTTAACCTTTTTTTATACAAACATTTTACCTACGATGTAAAATGGATTGTCTACAGCAATATATTAAGTGTTCAATGGATGTCAGTTTGTGAGCTTGTGTGTATCACACATCTCAAAATCTAATCTCCATTAGCAGAAGATTTTGCTTTGTATCTGATGGACAATATATTATATATTATGAGTTTCTCAATTATGGTCAAATCATTGCCGATTACTCGCGGTAACTTCAATGGGTTCAAGACGAATTCCTCAGTTGGAAAGTCTTGTGTTTCTTCAAGATGACATACGTCCACATATGGCAAAAGTAACTCTAAACAAATTGACAGTCAACAAATGAACAGTCTTGGTTGGGAGAGTCTGCCACATCTTTCTTATTCTCCTGACATTTCGCCGTTCGACTATTCTTTCCTACTGGGTAATTACATGTGAGATCGAAAATTCAGAAGTCGAGAGAAACTAGAAAAGTAGTTGAACAATTTTTTTGTTTTTAAAGATCGAGTTTTTTCGCAATGGTATCCATAAACTTGTTTTTCGCTGGGAGAAGATTATGGATTGCAATAGAAATTATTTTAACGATTAAATTCTTTTAACAACATTTTTTGTGTATGTTTGAAGTTGATGTTTAAAAAAACGAAAAAAAACTTTTTTGAGAACTTAATATAAAAAAATCGATAAAAAAAATATTGGTAACATCAATTTTTGAAAAAATCCATGTTTTAAGATCACTTAAAAGTTACCGCTATTTTTTAAAATAAAATTGTATAATTTTTTTACACAGTGTGATTCCTCTAATTATTTTGGATATAAAAATATTAAAGTTATCAAAAAATTAGTATATAGTTTACAAGATATTTTATTCCGGCAAATTTTGACTTAAAATGTAAAATATCTCGTAAACTATTTATTTTTTGGAAACTGTATCTTAATACTTTCATGCACAAAATAATAAAGATAAGTTGGTGTAAAGAAAACACAATTCATTTTCAAAAAAGATATGTAGTTGCATATTACAAATTGCATAATTTTTTTATTCCTTTTTATACCATACAACTTTTGTCTGAAACAATTTTTTCTAAAATCCCCCAATTTTCAGATATTAGACTGTCGAAAATAAAAGAAATTTTGTATGTTATACTTATAGAACAGAGTTGAAAACATTTGTAACGTCGTAGTTATATATAGTTATTTTTGTGTGAGGTAACAACGTTTTTTTCATAACTGAAATAGTAACATAGTTTAAATCAACGATAATGAATTAACAGTTACTTTGTTGTAACTTTTTACATTTTGAGTTTATTTGTGACATAATTTTTATGTATTCAATCTTTAGTCTTTAACTAATATTTATAATCTGTTTGATTGTCTTTTTTGACCCATAAGTTCAAAAAGGCTTGGGTTTTGATTAAAATTTTTAAATGGCAATATCCTATATATCAATCTATCTTTTCTTTTAGATCTCTTTATCTTTAAGACTCCTTATCTTTTTTTTNCTACCTCATCGCTGAATTTTGTCGACGATAAGATATCTAAAAGAAAAGATAAATAAAAATTGAAAGTGGAGGTAAAAAAAGAATTTTTGTCTTTTTTCTGACAAATATTCAATTAATATTTCACTTAAGTAGAGTAAAATAAATCAATATTTCGAGTAGAATAAATCAATATAATTATTATTTGAGTAATTTATAAGTATAATCAAAATTACGGATTCAAAGAAATGAGAATATGAAAGGAAATATAATTATAAAAAGTTTCTTTCAGCTATCTACTTTCATAGGGATTGAAAAAATAATAGGGATTGAAAACAATAATAAGAAAAGAGCTAATGAGAATTAACGCGATGTGATGCATAAATATATCTACAAGTTTATTTAAAACAATGCATGAACAACGCATGACGTTTTGGACCAGTTTCAGTATAATATATTCATAAAAGATATAAATAAATATTCATAAAAGACAAAAATCTTATGTTCTTCACATAACATAATGATCAATGCCAGATTGTTGAAAATCAGTTAAGGATCGGAAGGAGTGACAATTAGACAAAGGAGGTGAAATTATTTGCACCTCGATTGCATATAGTCCCTTATTCCAACTCTTAACTAGTTGATAAGTTAAATGAACTGTAGACTGAAGCAACAGCCAGTGAAACAGAGAACGGGAGAAAGCAGAGAATAGGAAATTTTAAACGAAAGAATGGACAATTCATAGAAAATAATTAAGTATGGCAAATAAAGTCAAAAGACATTCAGTTAAATAATGCACAAAAATAAACCGCATTTAAGAAAAGAGTTAAATATATTAATTAATAAATAACAAAAAAGCATGCATAGCTTCTAAAATAATATATATCATTTAATTCATACTTTAGAACTTGATTGTACATCACATTCGGGCATTCAGTACACACAGTCGAGCAGCTATGGAACGTTTAGTGGATTACAGTTGCAGTCGATAACTCATTTCTCATGATAAAATGTTGGCACAACCATTATGATTCACCATGATGTTTAATGAATAAAATAACAACTTTTTTTTCAATGAATAACGCATAATGATAACTAATTACTTTTTTTTAAAGTGACTTTCCCAAACCTAAAATTATCTACCGTCATAAGAAATTATAATGCCATTACCAAATCGTTACTATAAAAAAGTAATTGTAACGGTAACGGTTACAAGTAATGCGTTACCCACATTTTTTTACATCCACCCAAATAGCCAACAGATCTTGAGCAGAATCTGTTATAAATTTCAGATACTAGAAAGACAACAAATTTCACACAGAATCTGTAATATCTGACGATGTCAGTAAATTGCTGCTAGAAATCTGACAGAACTTGTTGACATTCTATGCCAGCAAATTGGCGATAGAAATCAAACAGAACCTGCTGTCAGAAYCTGACGGTAGACTGATAGCAGAAATCGAGCAGGATCTGCGCTATCACTGAATATTTCCAAGATTGCCGCTAGATAGTGTTTATTGGTGTCCATTTCTCGTATTTAAAATTTGTCGGAGTCTTTATATAATTGAAATCTATTGAAACTGAGGCATGTCATAATTATTTCTACTATTATTTATGCGTATACTTGTTAGTATGATGTGATTGTGATTTTGCAACAAGAAAGCTAATAAGCATAGTTAGAAAATGATCGCTGTTAGATCGATGTTAGTACAAAGAAGAAAGGCTACGATATTTTTATGATTTTAGAATATATTCTTCAGAATATATTCTCAAAATCTAATGTGCTTTAATGTAAACTATATTAATTTCTGTTAATAAACCTTAATATTATTTAATTTTTACTTATTATGTTTATAATTAATATTTTAAAAATAAATAAAATAGATAAGTTATTTTTGAAGATTTTTCAGTAGCAATGACGTCACAATTGAAATACTTATAAAAACAGCAGATCTTGCTCGATTTTTGCCGCCAATTTGCCGTCAGATTCTGTCCGCAGGTTCTGCTCGATTTCTGCTGCCAATCTGCTGTCTTACTATGTGAACAGGTTCTGTCGACAGAACGGAAGCAGAATGGGACCGTAATTGATGTTAGCCTGCTGATATTTTCTGATCAAATCTGCTGCCAGTCTGTCGACAGTCTGCTAACATTTTGTTTGCTGGGTATTTTTCTTTTCAGATATTTGACCCTGATAATCGTCGACAAGGTTTTCGGAAAAAGCAATTATTTATTCCTCAATATCAATTGCAATCTAAAAATTGTGATTAATCCGAAAATTTTGATTATATCCAAGATACAATGATTTAAAAGAATAGAAAGGCATCTCCTTGAATTTATCAGATTAAGATGATTTTAAATATAATAATGCACTATAAATATTAGTCGAAGAAAATTGAATACATGAAAATTATGTCACAAATAAGTTCAAAATGTAAAAAATAATGATAAAAATAATTGTTTAATTTTCGTTACCATTACTAAAACCATTACTAAAAAAAATGTAATTATAGTTATGGAAAAAAGTGACACTATTAAGAGTACTAATTATTAAAAAAAAAAAAATTGTAACGGTACAAATAACGCATTACTTCTCAATTTTAAATAGTAAAACATTAATATTTCAGCGATTCGTATGCTTTCCATATGTCCTGAAATGAATACCTGCATCAAATTCATGGATGAAAATATGCAATTATGTGAGAATTCAATAGATTTTTTACATGATCAACAAGACTTTCTAGTCGTTGGATGTCTAGGTGCACAAGGTGTCGGTAAATCGACAATCATGTCACAATTAACATCACGTTACTCGTATGTATTGCACTTATTTGCAATATGCTATTAAGCTTTTTTACTGAAATTGATGTTACTTTAATAATTTTATTTTACAAATCAGGTCTAACATTTTTAAAGCGCAAGATTTATCACATTATGAAAGTAGTACAAATTGTACCACTGGAATAGATTTTTTTGTAACTAAAAATAGAGTAATATATTTGGATACACAACCAATTCTTTCTGGATTTGTGATTGACTCCGCATTCTTTGATCAGAAAAAAGGTGTACCTGATTTTATGAATAGTGATTCCAATTTGGAATTACAATCGCTTCAATTTGCAGCATTTCTATTTTCAGTGTGTCATGTTATTATATTTGTACAAGATTGGTTTGTTGATCCAAATTTAGTGAGGTAATTATGTAGTAGAAAAAGTTTATTAATTTGACTGTAACATAATCACTTTTTATTATAAAGTTTACTTATATATATATATATATATATAATGAAACATTTTTTGTAGATTTTTACAAACTGCAGAAATGTTAAAACCATCTTCAACAACAGTCATAGATCAAGATTATGTAGAATATTATCCACATATTGTATTTTTGCATAACAAAGCAGAACTGCAAGATTTTATGCCCACTATTATTGAGGAAATGAAGGTATTACATATACTCTATTATATATAGCGAATTATTGACTTCAAAATGTCTTATCTTTTATATTGCAAATCTCTTTGATCATCAACATATTCCATAGCAAAAATTAATTCTAGATATATCTAAGGTGTATATAAAGGACTTTTCAATATCCAGAGTATATTTAAAAAAACTTAAGAGATACTAGGCTATATCGAGGATGTTCATATGTCCACTTATTTTATCCATAAGACATCATTATTTAGATAGATCATTAGGATGTTCTTAGGATAACAATAAAATTTGATCCTGAAAATATCTAATAGATATCTTAAAATATCTTTAGGGATGTTTAAGATTCCTATTTACCTATCAATATTAGAAGTCAGATTGTGACGTCAGAAACAAGAAAATACACAATAAAAATTTTTGCAAACTATATTAAAATGGATATGTTTCGATAAAATAACATTAACAATCGATAAAACGGGCTTGTAAAATATATCGAAAACTCATTTCATTATTAATAAATAATAACATTGAAATAAATTATGTATAATCAGAAACAAAATAAGTTATGATACCTGTTCACAGCTATGAGAACTGTCAAATTAATAATATATAAAAATAAATATAATTTAATTCTTTTCTGAAATAAAAAGATAATTTTTGATATATTTTATAAGTCTATTCTATTGATTTCAAACATAGTTTTATTGAAAGATATTTCTATTTGAATATATTTTACAAAAAATTTTATTGGTTTTTTCACTCATGACGTCACAACTGAAGTAATCAGGGCTTACATTGTTTCCTCTATTATTTGATTTCGATTCCATTATGAATCTTCTGTCTTCTAATTGCTTTTCTAAATTGATTGCATATATATATATATAGTATTTTTATTTTATAAATTTTTTATTTATTTTAATTAAAATATAAATTGACTGAAAAGGAAATAAGGAATTAAGAATAGGAAAATTATAATCTCGAAAATATATTAAAAATATAGAAGCTTGTTTGTCTTCGAGTACTATTTTTAAAATTATATTTTTAAATTTTTATTTTTTTCAGGATTTTTATAATAAAATATTTTCTAGTTCTCGACTACAAATTCATAGCGGTATAGATATGAGTCATTGTTCGACAGAAAGTGGTTTAAATTTATTTTTAATACCTCCGAAGTCTAAAGAAGGTAAAAAATATTATTTTAGATCATTTATAGAAAGAAAATTAGAAATTAATTTAATATATTTATTTAATTGCATTATTATTGCAGAAAACATGACTTTTTATGAAAATAACGAATCTCTTATAGACAAACTACGAACAAAGATACACGGAGTTCCTAGGAATTCGATTACACCTTCTGTATTAACAGAAAAAAATTGGTAAATGAGATAATATTATAAGATTTTCATATTTTTCAATTTAATCTGAGATTAAATTATTTTATCTATTCATTTTATTTTCAGTTTCCACTTTTATTCTAATGATTTTATTATCAAATCAATAGAATAAAAATGAAAACTGAAGAGGAAGTCAAGAATAGATAATTTTATCCTAATAAGAGATGAATATAAAAAATCTATTATATATGTATATAAAATAAAATGCAAATATTGATAGGTATCATTACGTTTCAAAAATCATAGAAGTAATAAAGAAAAGCCATCTATCTTCTGAATATGGAAGATTAATGCCTTAAATCTAAAAACTTACGTGGAAGAGTATCAAAAGAAATAAAGGTATAATTAATCAATTTTATTGTATGATACATTGCTTTTATAAATTATAATGTAAGAATGTTTAATATACAATATTGTAATATGATATAGAATTAAATTATTAAAAACAACTTCCAAGGATTTCTATTTAATATTTTTCATTTTTTCTCATCACTGTTTCCATCTCTCTTGATTTCCTTATACACGTGCACACATTCTCTCTCTCTCTTTCCACCCTCCCTCTCTGTTTCATATTAAATAATAAATATCTTTTTTTAAATAAAAAAACAAACTGTCTTTACAAACAAGCTTCATTGTTTGAATTTCTTTATGAATAATCTTCTTGTTCACTGTCACCTTGCTGCATGGATGCCATTTGTGTAACAGCTTGTAATTGTTGCCATTGTTGCTGTTCTGCGACTGCTTGTTCCTCTCTTGCTTTAGCAAATAACTCCTGTTGTTGTCGTAATAATTCCTCTTCTGGAATTCCCAAATTCTCTAACCTGGTACTTTGACGTCTTCTTTTAGCTGCTACAGCTTTACAGTCTCGTAATACAGCTTCTGCTTCTGCGTTGTAATCACCAAAGCCCAATTTATCAAGTGCTTGTAGAACATGTTCTGCATTTATAGTTTTTTTTTGTTGTTGATTGCAAATTTCATTTGCTTCAGAAGACAGCAAGTGAATGAATTCTGTACAGCAGTTCAAGATAAGTTCTCTGGATTCGTTTGCCACTCGCACATGAGGCAAGATTTCCTTTATTATTTTGTTAATTGATGCACGAGGAAGAGTAAGCTCGTCATCGTCAGTTGGTGACATCGCAGCCGAGGCCATTTGACTCCTAGAATATATTACATAAGACATTAGCAAGTTTAGAATAATCTAGATTCAAAACAAATTATCATAAATTTAAGATATATAATTTATATATGTATATATAACATGTATCAATTTTTATTATTAATAAGAATAAATCTAATGTTTCAATTCTTTTGTTATGATCATTTAATTTACGAAATTAAAGAATAATTATATATTCCTAACAATTTTTATAATTTTTTTTATTATTATCTTATTAAATAATGTAACATTTTTACAATGAAAAGTTTGTGTTTATCATTTTATTACAGGAAGTCATAAGATTGTTACGCACTTATGATTATCAGATAAGAATTATTCAGATATGTTTTATTAAAGATAAATCCCATTTGAACTTTGAAACTGAAATGAAGCACAGTACGATTGGATGAAGCAGATATTTTGTTGCTCAATTAATTACAACAAAAATATAAAATAGTAATAAAAAAATATGTTATATCTCAATTATTTTTAAATAATAGTCATACTATAAAATGAGATGTATTATACAGTGCAAATGGATTTTAATATATGATATAATTATTGTGTGGCTTTTTTATTCTAATATAATATATGCAACAAACGCAAAAAATGTAACAAAATTTGCTGGCATTGTGGAAAATATTACAGTGTATGTTTTAGAAGATAAAAGTTATTTCAAAAGCCATAATATACTGAAATTGAATATATCTTGGATGCCACCAAATGGAGGAAAACAACCTTCTTCATACAGGTGCACTAATTAATATTTATATATATTTACTATTTTATTATATATATTATTTTTATGTATACATGATTATAATTATTTATAAAGATTATATAAAATGTCAATATGTATTATAGCATTATGATTACAAGTATGTTAAAAGAAATCAATATAAATAAAACAGAATGTACAGAAGGTTCTGCGCTTTACACTGTGCAAAATAAAAGTCCGTTTAGTATACTAGTACCACAACATAAATTATTGAATGGTATGTCAGAAGTACAAATACATCCAAATTGTATGTACAAGATATACGTATATGCCAATCCGAGAGCTAAACCTACAGGAAAGTTACCAGAGGTAAAATTATAAATTATAAATTATGAAAAGATATTATACTTGAGATATCAAATTTTCAAGATATACTTTTCATTATATAGGTCATCTATAAAGTTCCAGAATGTATAGGACATAAATGCAATTGCGTAAATGCAAAATCTATCTTGCCTATTCCAAAAGTAGAAGTAATTCGAGTAAAAGAAAGTGTTGTTATTAATTGGAATATTACACCGAATAATTCTCGTATTCATTCTTATGTAATTAGGTGAGATTTTTTTACTCTATTAATGATGTTTTGGCTATAAAATGCCAACTAAAAATTATTGAAATTTAAACGACAAAAAAAATTTTGTTGTTAAAATAGTTTGATTTACAAGGGCTTATACAGCGAAATGATCATATTTTACTATAGTTTTAAGAAAATAACTTTTAAACGAATAAGTGAACTCAAATGAATTTTTGCATAAATATTTATCAGAGTTTTATTAATATATGTAAAAATCCAGTTTAATTCGTAATGCTATTTCCTCATCAAATTTGCAAATAAGTACTCAAATAAATATACAAAACGTGATTTTACATAAGAATCAATACTAACAAAATAATCAAATAAATTTTAAATCAATAAGAGAATTGTACTTAAATTTTACACAGATGTAATAATAAAACAATCTATGAAATTTTTATATTTTTGGTAATGTTTTAAGATGTTACACATACTTCTTTATAATTTGATTTTCCTACCATTCTATTTAAATTATGATGCAATATGTAATAACTCAGTGTTGGAACACCACTGTTGATATCAAAATCGGGGCATTCTGTGTATAACATCACAAAGATAGATAATGTGACTTCTACAACAAATACCTTTAATTGGGATATGAGAATTGACGATCAGTATGTAAAAATAAAAAATATATACAAAATATTAGTGGCTGCAATGGATCATCAAGGTTGCTTAGGAATTCAAGGCTTCACTATGATTAAAATAAGCGAAACCAAAACATTGGATGGAAGTACCATGGTAAATATATATTAATTAATATGTATATTATAAAATTCATATATAATAATAATATAATTATGTTACAGTGGCTATTACTTGCTGGTATTGCTATTTGTATCATATTAGGCTTTATCAGCTTTGTGTCAATACATAATAAAAATGGATATCAATTTGTTTTGCCATTTAGGTAAAGTAAAAAGTTTATCAAACTATTTTTTTATAACTTATGTATGTGCATAGTAATGTTGTATGTGCGCGCGCGCGCGTGTGTGTGTGTGTGTGTGTGTTCTAGCAAATATAAATTTTTTACTTTTTAACAGGAGACGTAGAGATCTTTCTACTTGTAAGCTGACTCAATGGCCAGATTTAGTTTTTCAGAGATGTAATATTGATGTATACGTCGAACAAAAGAGATCTAAGGTAAATGAAAAGGATCAAATAATTAAAAATAAATTTAAAATTTTAGCATTCATAAAAATTCTTGTAGGAGACATATTATAAAGTACAGAAAGATGAATTTGAAGTGCCATACAAATGTATAAATCTTATATACGAATTAGGAAAGGGACAGTTTGGTAAAGTATATTTAGGTAGCTTAAAAAACGAGAATACATTAATAGCTGTTAAAATGTCACAGTGTTCTGATGTATGCAATGAACTTGAAGTCAGGCATCAATTATTGGAAGAAATCAAAATAATGAAAGCAGCTGGTTCTCATGCACATTTAGTGAACTTTATAGGTTGCTGTACTTTACCAAATAATCCTATATGCATACTTTTAGAACATATGGAAGGTGGAGATTTACTTGCATATCTATATTATAAAAGAAAAATCAAATTAAATGATATATCTTTGTGCAATTTTGAAAAGACTGTATCTAGATATACAAATACTGTTGAAAAAAACAAAAATGACAATGAAAATTTATATGATACAATTGAGAAGCAACAATTTATAAAGTTTGCTCTTGATATTGCAAGAGGAATGGAACATTTGGAAGCTAAAGGAATTATACATAGAGATTTGGCAGCAAGAAATATCCTTCTCACTTCAGATCTAACACTAAAGGTAGTAGATATCTGTATCAAAATTATTAAAAAATAGCATTATATAGATTTATTATGGATTTAGATTTCTGATTTTGGTTTATCACGAAATGGAATATATGTAATAAATAATATGGCTGGCAAAGTTCGTCAACTCCCAATACGTTGGATGTCACCAGAAGCTATACGTGATCATGCTTTCTCTTCTAAAAGTGATGTCTGGTCATTTGGTGTTGTACTCTGGGAAATTGGAACTTTAGGTTCTTTTCCATATGCTGATATACAGGACAACGAATTGTTGCGTTATTTAACTCAGGAAAAATATCGTCTAGCGTGTCCCGATACAATTTCTCATGATATATATAAAATTATGAGTTCTTGCTGGAATACAGTTCCGCGAGAAAGACCTAGTTTTGCACAACTTGTTTTAGACCTGCAGATATTAAAAAAACCTATATATCCAATACATGAAGCAAACAATCCTTGTTACGCATTGCTATCACATTAATATATCTTAAAGTTAATTGATAAGATACACACACATGTATACATTACAAAAAATAAAATTAAAATATAAATATGTATATGTTTTTATTAAAATCGTAAATATTTAAATTGTAATATTTTCTGTCAGATAGTGTATACTCAATTTAAAAAAATCTACATGATATTGAATCATAAATATGATATTTCATTTTTTAGAAAATATAAAGATTAATATTGAGAAAAAATATTTTATTAAAAAAACTAATTTTTATAAAATACAACATAAATTACAACTAAGAATAAAATCAGCAATAAATGTTCTAATTATGATAAGACGTTCTTTCCAATTGAACGAGCGATATATTGATTGTACTTAAAATTATATAGATATAACATGGATTTAAAATTTCAAAAAGATAGAAAGTTTTAGAGCAGTCTAGTGCAGTGACAAAGAATGAAAAGATTAATATTATAGATATACATTTTAATATTACAGAATAAGGGATCAGTTTAAAAGAAGAAAATCAGATATGTATGTATATGTATACACATATGTGTACACACATGTATCCACATTATAATGAAGCATTTATAAAAGAATATCAAGTTTTTAAATATATAATGACAAAGAATGCAAAAAAAATCATAAAATTTGTCGTTCTAAAAAAAAAAAAATTCAATACATACATATTTACACATTCAATATTTACCATGTACCATAAACAGCAAATGGATAGTAATGTTATATACTATAATTTCAGAACCTTTTTTTATATATCGAGACGATTAAATTGCTCTTATTCATATATCTTTAGTTCACTTACCTGTTGTTTTACTCCGTTATTAATGTATTGCAATCTAATTATCAATCAATCAAGATGAATGATAAACCGTAAATCGATCTTTTACCTCGTGGCAAAATGCGTTCAGAAACTTCACTCGTGCGCTAGACGCTAGTGTGTCGATGGTTGCGTTCGGAAAATACAACGATTGAGGGATGGCCTTCGTTTGGACACGAGTCACTTAGGGCCACTTTTACCAACGTCGGTTAGATTAACCGACGGTTAATTCCAATGGAATT
>JANQDE010000322.1:23121-79065 GCA_037157785.1 Cephalotes varians
AATAACTGTTATTTATTAATAATAAAATAACAAAATTATGATAAATTCGACATATTTCTCTAGTTATTATTGAATTTACGACAGTTTTATCATTATTTTCTTGTTAATGAATAGTTGTTATTAATARAATCAGGAGTTATTTACTAATCACAATTGTTCAATAACGACATAAAAATTACAGAATAGAGCTCTTATACGGATCTTACACAGGGTGCTGTGTCWTYTGTGTCTCTTGCTGAAAAATACCTACGATTTTTATTGCTTTKATTAAAATCTCAAAATAAATAATTAATCAACGAGAATTTCACATATVTTCTGTAAATATATCATTTTTCAATTTTGCATATCAATTACCGCAACGTTAATTTCCCTTCACTTTGAATTCGGTACTTTATCATTATTTCAAATAATTAATCACTATCAAATATTGATGGTGTAAGATATTAATCTTTTACTTAATTTATTAGTTACAGTAACAATATCAAATAAATTTTCCTTTTTTCAGCACGATTGTRAGATATAARAGTATGCTGTCCAATATTACAATAAATGTAATGCAAGCAGTAATATTCCAAGAAACAGACTAGAAAGTTCCACAAATTCTCTTCAAACGGTTCTAATCGAAATCCATAATCACAGCCTAGGCTGCATTCCGATATTCACTGCCAGTATTGAAAAGCTATAATGCACGGTACATATACTGCAGATTTTCAGTACTGGTAGTGAATATCGGAACGCAGCCTAGGCTGTGATTATGGATTTCGATTAGAACCGTTTGAAGAGAATTTGTGGAACTTTCTAGTCTGTTTCTTGGAATATTACTGCTTGCATTACATTTATTGTAATATTGGACAGCATACTCTTATATCTCACAATCGTGCTGAAAAAAAGGAAAATTTATTTGATATTGTTACTACTAGTACAGCTTATATCACTTCTCAAATGCAACATTTCTATTGGAAGAGCCAATGGAAATATTACGGAAATAGCCGAATARYAAATAAGTACAATCTTAAGATCATCTTCGTCAAGACAATCTTAGATCAAACAAGAATTCCTTAAGGAAGAATTTCTTCTCGAAGATCGTCTTATTTCATGATTATGAATTGTTACGATCTCAAGATGATCTTGATTGAATAAAACGGTCTTGACTAAGACGATCTTAAATAGTGCCTTGAGCTTTGACTATGAATACGGGCCTAGGGCTGCGTTCCAATATTCACTGCCAGTACTAAAAATCTATAGTGTACGTAACGTGTATTATAGATTTTTAATACTGGCAGTGAATATTGGAACGCAGCCCTAGATGGGCAGGATTTTTCACGCATGCGTGGCCATGATGACACAAGGTTTGTTCGCGTCGTAATGCCCCAACATGCTCCTATTTGCTCCAACACGTTCCATTCTATAATATACGTTACGTAATACTATAGATTGGAGCGTATTGGAGCAAGTAGGAGCATGTTGGGGGGCATGCGACGCGAACAAACCTATAGGGTGCTTTCCATTTGGTGACACAAGTCGACACAAACATCGTTCTATCTTTCTTGGCATTCAATAAGTAACAAAGACAGAACGATACTTGCGTCGACTTGTGTCACCAAATGGAAAGCAACCATAAGGCCTTGTGTACACGATGCAAGAAATTGGTCCAAGATCTTGAACGGAGAGAGGATTAAGGGCTATCGCACACAAAATGACATAACCTGCATATGCATAACATAAGACCGCTGAACCAATAAACGTCCAGCATAAAGCCGCCATATTGATTTACGTAAGATTCCCATTGGTCCAACGACCTTATGCCATACTTATGCTATACTGTGCATTTCGTGTGCGATAGTCCTAAAGGCCGAAACACAGACTCTTGCATAACGCATAAACATAAGACATAAGAAAATTAATCAATCAAAATTCTTTATTTCCTTCTTTTCCGTGAAATAAAGAATTCTGATTGACTATGTTTCCACCGAGGGTTCGAATCGGGTTAAAGTAGGGTCAGAGTCGGGTTGGAGTGAGCGCTGTTACGATGGAAACACTAAGAACCCTACCCAATAAAATTTTAAGGTAGAGTCCAAATGAGGTTCGATGGAAACGACAAGAGTCGAGGTTACTATAGTGTTACCAACCAGATGAATCGAAATTGCATTCTGAATATCAAATGTGTAGTGCAGTATTTTGTGTCATAGTAGTACTTTTGTCAGAATTCAGCTTTTACGTTTACGGTTTATAAAATCTTTATATCCATCTGCAGGTGGTAACACAGGAATATGTGTTCCGTCAATGGCTCCAATGAGTTGTGGAATGTGTGTACGTTCCTCATACACCTGAGCAATCATTGTACATTCAAATTCATTAGGCATCTTGATCCACAATGGTTGTAGTATATCATTTATTGCTTTCACAACTTTGCGGACGCATCTCCAGACTGRTGTCTTGTGAATTCCAAACAAGTTACCAATAACTCGGTATTCACAGCAGCTTGCAAGATAAAATATAGTAACTGCAACTGCCTTTTCGACAGAAATCGCTTCTCTAGCTACCAAGAATGGTTGTGCAGGTTGCAATCTGTTTTGTAGCTTATCACATATGTAATTAAATACAGTTTTTTTCATCCTAAATGTTTCGAGCCAGTCATCATCTAAATATTCTATCAGTACTATTCTTTCTCAAAAATCAGAACTTCTGACTTTCATCCACATTCGCGGAGATCGTCTTAAATTTTGCATTGTAATTATTTGCCCAAACATAAGCAAATATGTATTTATAATTATAAAAATTACACGCCATAATCTTTGTGCTGATTTTCGTCGCCGATCTTGTAAAATAACAAATAATTTCTGTAAATTTCTTTGATACTCCAAAATTAACATTATTGCTCTCGGATCCATTTTAGAGAAAATCAACATAACTTTGCCATATCAAAAATATAGCTGACTTTACTGCAGTTGGTAACATGTAACCTTGCTGCAACCCTAGTGTTAACCAACTCCGATGGAAATAGGCAAGCCAATTCGACTCTAACCCGATTCTGACTCTACTTTGACCCGATTCGAACCCTCGGTGGAAACTTAGTCATTGGTTGATTTTCTTATGCCTTATGTCTTATGCGTTATGCAAGAGTCTGTGTTTCGGCCTTAACCAATCGCATTTGAATAATTCGGTCACTTGATCAATGCGATTGGTTAATCCTCTCTCCGTTCAAGATCTTGGACCAATTTCTGGCATCGTGGACACCGAGCCTAACAGGGAGGTACCTATATATCCCAGCAACACTGCAGCGATAGTGAGTGGTATGAACTTATTCGGTAGCTATTTTTACGACAATTCGAAATACGCGCGCGTGAGCACCAAGTCCTTTGTTGACCTTGCGCGTAAACTGTGGTGACTTTCACTTGAACCTGACTGTGAAATTGCGCTTGTCTAGTCATAGCGGTCAATCAAAGTTAATCCGGCATTTTACTGTTCTTTATCGTGAGAAGTCGTAAACGGTAAGTGAAAAATACGAACTATAAGCATGTTGCTTTGATGAGCCTTTAATTCAATTATCGTGAAATCGATACTCATACGGTAATTGATATCGTAAATGCTCGTTATTTATCTTAGAGCATACAGCATCCGCGACTTTAAGGTTTTCGCAATCATGATCCATGTCATATAATTGTAATTTAATTTGAGAGATGAATGAAACCGAACCAAAGAGATCAGAAAAGCAGAAATCTGTTGTGTTCTCGCAGAAATACGCGTGCACGTTATATCGTTCGATTCGATATAAGAACGATTAGATACTATAATCCACAATCCATTGATTGATTTTTCGTGATCGGACGAGAGCGTAGATTCACAGGAAAACACGTAGAATGATTAGATATGATAATATCACGCGATCGAAAATGGTATTGACCCACAAGATGAAGATAAATAGACATATGGTTCAAACTTTCTTTTTCATGACGAAACTCAATCGCTTGATCAGGCTAAAGATTCCCACTGCTTTCTTATTAAATTAAAACATTCGAAATCAGTAAGTTCTAATATTTATTATATTCCCAGATCGTACGTCCAAAATCGGAATAATGTTTTTAAGATGTTTTATGTCTCGATTTTAGTCATGCATGTTTGGATTATTACAGTAGTGTATTATTTTAAATTTAATTAAATAGACAAAAAATAAATATATTTCATATTTATTTTACTAATGAATTAGAGTATCTCTGAATAAAGAATATTGAAACTTAAAAACTCTGTGTGTGTGTGTGTGTGTGTGTGTGTGTGAGTGAACATTATTTTACTTAATTTCTAAATTTAAAATTTCAAAATTTAAGCTTTATTTATATATTGTACATGTATTATATATATATATATATATATATATATATATATATATATATATATATTGTATATAATACGTATGTATTAAACATATATGCATATATAGTTTTATTATGTTTTTATATATATAACATCTGTGTTAATACCATATATACATATATCATTTTATCAGTTAATAGAAAAATTCAAGTAAGTATTAATTTTATTAAATCAGCTAAAATCAAATAAATATAGAGATTGCAGAACAATTTACAAAATGTCAAGAGAGCGTGCTTCCAGGAGATTTTATCGCATAGACAGTACTAATGATTTGTTTGAATTTATGGACCGTGGTTATTCTGCCCAACATGAAAATCGGTGGAACTTCGAAGTTGCTTGGGAAGCTGCCAATAAAGGTGCAACATTATATATGTAGTTACAGATCTTTGTAATAATTGTCAGAGTGTTTACTACTTGGAAAAACCTACCTGGAAGAACTACCTGAAATTGTCAAAGAATTTCTTTTTTATCCTTGAAAATCAGTAATTTTCTTAAAATTTTATCGGAAGGATAAAGTACTCAAAATTTTTAAAATTTTACTTTTAAATTTAAATTCTCTACTTCTTTTTGAAACATTATTTCTTTCTTGTTGATCGTTGTTTCTTTCATTGTTGATCATTTTTTCTTGATAATGCAAATTATTAACAATCAGTTAGCAATAAGTATGACATATACATCCACGTATATTCGTGTGAATTTTTATAAAAAAAATCAAAGTGACGTAGAAGATAATACACAGCAGAAGAAAGTATCTCACTGATACAACATTGTAGTAAATTTTTCTTGTATTATCTTATATGTTTTGTGGTTCGAATTGTAGAAAAAGATCCATAAAATCTCTACTTTTTACTAATTTACAATATATAGTTTGTTTACTTGCACTCCAATTTATTTCAAAATTGCATTTAAAGAATCTCTAGTTTCATTTGGAATTTTGAATAAAAATAGCTGGAAAATCTGGAAATTCTCAGAAAATCTTTTTACAAGGTTTCAGTAAACACCCTGAATTGTATTGTTATTATCATATATAATTCATATAACTTTTTTCAGTTGGTGGTATTTATACCGTAATAAGATCCAAAGCTTATGTCTCAACTGAAGAAATGGGTGATCAGTACTGTCTTATTGGTCCATATAAAGAACATTCAGCACGTACTGAAATCGAGGAGGCAGACTTTCCTCCTCAAAATCCTTTACATGAAGCAGTACAAGTTTTGCGTGATCAAGGATATAAAGTAAATCTTGTTTCAAAAAATTATAGATTTAACATTAGTTCTCAAAATTAATCTTAAATCATTTAAGAAACTGTAAATGATCAATGATATATTTGGAATAGACCGTATTGTGCTAATTGTAGAAGAATAATATGGATTGGCTATTTATCATGAATGCAACAAAGATGTATTTGTGCATATGCATGCGTGCATATGTGCGCGCACAACAGATATAAAAAACTATTAGGATTTGTCAAATATTTCAACTAGAATTTATTAAAAACACTAATTTCATTTAAATATATATTGCAAATGTAAAATAATATTATTGATTGATGACACGTAGTATAGGTGTGAGGAAATAATGTAAGATTAGTTAAAGAGAAAATTCATAATACGCAAAGAGATATGTTAATTAGACAACTTATTGCTAATGAAAATTTGAATATAAAATATATTTCAAGATGTTTTATAAAAACATTTTAATATCAATTACAAGAATATCCTTTAATTAAGAATTAAAGATTTTCATTTAAAAAAACTCAATTTGACTTTGATAATTTTGACTAAGGACTAAGCTCATTACACTATTTCCTCCTGAATACTGTATTTTTGAAAATATTTTTTCGAAAAAAATTATTTCTTAAAAAAATTTTTAGTTAAATTAATAAATTCTATATGTATGCATGTGTTATGATAAAAAATATGTAAAAAGATTTTATTTCTGAATAATCGTAGACAAATGTGAAATAATATTGATATAATTCTCGCGTGTACAAAAATTCGTGTGCGTGTGTGTGCGTGTGCGTGTGTAATATATATAGATCATTTAGTAAAACTAGTTGAACATTTTGATTCTTGATGGTATTGTATTTATTAAGCTATTGTTTTTTTTTTACACACCTATTTATTTTTTATATTAGTACATCATATTAGTATATAATAGTAGTTTGTAAACCAAAATATTTTTTTTCTTTTTTGTTACTTTATAAAATGTTTTCATTAAGGTAATAA
Source organism: Cephalotes varians (assembly GCA_037157785.1). NCBI lineage: Eukaryota > Metazoa > Arthropoda > Insecta > Hymenoptera > Formicidae > Cephalotes > Cephalotes varians. Next base: position 29,721 of record JANQDE010000322.1, read on the forward strand.
CAGGGACATGGTTGGTGGATGGAAATCCTCAAATAATTCTATTTGATATCGGAAGTGCTGCTTGGAAGCTAGACGAGTATAAGCAAGAATTATGGAGTACTTGCAATCTTGGAATACCTCATCTCGATATTGAAGCTAATGATGCTGTAATACTCGGATATTTAGTCTGTCAATTTATTGCAGAATTTAGGTAAATTGATACTATTGTGTTTTATCATTCATAACTATAATTTAAATAACTCAATTTTAATAATAGAAAAGCAGCCGAAGGATACTCAGGCATTCCGCCGAGAGTAGTTGTACATTGTCATGAATGGCAAGCAGGTGTTGGTTTAATAGCTTTGAGAACAAGACATGTGGATGTGGCAACGGTATTTACTACTCACGCTACCCTTTTGGGTAGATATCTTTGCGCAGGAAAGACTGATTTTTACAATAACTTAGATAGTGTATGTAAAATTTTTTCTTTAGATTTTTTTCTCTTTTTTTTCTTTTCTTCTATCGTAATTTCTTAATATACCTAAATATAATTATCATTTTTATTTACATATATATGATATAAAATTCTATCATTTAATAGAATAATTTAGAATAATTTAAGATAATTTTATAGTTTGCAGGCTTGGAAAAAAATATATATATATATATATATATATATATATATATATATTCATGCAGAAATGTTATTAGGCACTAAGACTCAATTCCGATAATAAGAGTTTTTTCTATTTGCATGTATGAGGTGAACAAGAAGTTCGTGCACTAAATTTTTTCTGTTAATATGGCAACTGTAGATTTCTATGGTGGCGTGACGTGTAGTAGAAAGTCTTCAGTACAAGTTTGGTCGCTAACAAATACGCATATAGTTTTTTGTGAATATAACAATAATTGTGAAAGTAGTAATTAGTGAGAGTAGATAGTTTTTTGCACCATCAAAATAAACATATATTTTGAAATGAGAGCATGTTTTGATAGAACGGAATCAACATCAAATTTCTTTCTCTGTAAAACTCGAGAAGAATAAGTCAGAAATTCATGAAATGCTAGATGATATGTACGAAGTCTATTGAAGCGTAAAATGATAAAAATCAAGACTATGCTCAGTTTTTCCTTTTTTTTTCTTTTATATTCATGAAGTGATGCACTATGAATTTGTTCCAGTGGGTGAGATAGTTAATGCTGTATTTTATGTGCAAGTTTAAAAAAATTTACGTGACCGTGGCGTGTGTGATCAGAATTGTGGGCGATAAAGAACTAGATCCTGCATCACGACAATGCGTTTTCGCGTACGGCGTTCATTGTGCGTGAATTTATTGCTAAAAACAATTACTATGTATCACTTCGCCCATTCACCCAATTTACCTAGCCTATACCTAACCTTCTCTTATTTTTTTTTTATTCTTTAAAGTGAAAATGATCATGCGGGTGAACATTTTGGGAATGTGAAAACATAAAACATGAAACGACGAAACTCCTGAAGAACTTATTAAATGACATGCAACACTGCTTTGAGCAATGAAAAAAGAGTGTTGAGCAAGGTGTATTTTATCAGAGAGAGAGAGAGAGAGAGAGAGAGAGAGAGAGAGAGTATTTTGAGTGTGACCTGTACAAGAATAATTGAAAATAAATTTTTGATGAATTAAATGCATGAACTTTTTGTTGTCCACACCTCGTATTATTTACATATAAGTCTAGTTTGATTTGTTGAAAATAATTTAAATTACTGAAGAAGCCATATTTAAAACATCAAAATTATTTTTATTTTTGCACAGAATATTATATTCAACATTATAAAACTTATACTTTTATTGAAAGATATAAAATAAAATTATTAAGGTCATTCATGTGCTCAATGAGCATATATTATTAATTCTTTGTTTTTAAACTAATTTTTCTTGAAAAAGCATTTAGAAGATGAAGAGGAGCACCTTATAATTTTATATTACATTTTAAATATATTTTAAATATATTAAATATATTTTTATGAGGAATTAAGCTCTTTGATCCCATTATCCATTTAAAAACATTCTCTACATTTAACAAGATATGCTAATATGCTTAATATACTTTTTACAGTTCAGTGTTGATGAAGAAGCAGGAAAACGTCAAATATATCATAGATACTGTATGGAACGTGCAGCTACACATTTAGCACATGTATTTACAACAGTTTCGGATATCACTGGTTTTGAAGCCGAACATTTGCTCAAGCGCAAACCTGATATTATTACACCGAATGGATTAAATGTAAAAAAGTTTGCAGCATTGCATGAATTTCAAAATTTACATGCTATTAGTAAAGAAAAAATACATGAGTTTGTACGAGGCCACTTTTATGGGTTTGTATCAAACAAATGTTCTCTACTAACATTGAGACATACATGTGCACAATGAATCACGAGAAAGAGATTATTTAAATATCTCTTAAATTCGAAGATAGAAGAAAATATCTAAGAGAAAAGTTGTACTGTATAAGAGGTCAAATATGATAATACAAACAATTTTTCTTAAAATTGTTTTCAAGATTATTGTTCAATCATCAGTATTTTTTAAATAGTATCAAATATTTTTAATTTAATAGCATTATAATTGGTTATCATATTCATAGTATTCTATTACATTTAATTGACTTACTACTTTCTTGAGCATTTTGTCTGATGAGTAATATATGGATTTATATTGATCAAGAGTATGAATATCAATATATTGTTCGTTATATTGAACAATATATTGATCACATGGCTTAAAAATTTTCAAATTCAAAATCATTTTAAGGACATGATGTTACAAGTCATTGAATTATTGATGTTGTTTAACGCGATCAAATCAGAAATATTTGTCATTTAAAAAAATTGTTAATAACTTCAAAATGATTTTAAGAAAAGAGCGATTTGTATCATCACATTTGATCTTAAATAATGTAATTTTTCTTTGAAATATTTTCTTCTATTTTCAAATCTAACAAAAATATTGATGGTCTGTTTCTTGTGACTTATACATATATCTCATACAATATTCAAACTTATGACTAATTACAGAAAGCGCCACTATAATCTAAGCTAGATCTTCGTGCTAATGTTTCTTGTATGATTTTATATACATTTTGAAGTTCATCAAACTGCGCGCTGAAAAGTTTCGGTCTTGAAACACAATCACAAGCTGAACAAGAATAGCAGTATCACAATATTAAATTGATAATCAATTTAATAATAACGATGCTAAACAAGCATTTATTTCTTTTTCTTTTCAAATATTGTAGAATAGTTCATCAGTTTGGAGAACATCTAGCCTAGATCGTAGTAGTGCTTTCTGTAATTAGTTGTTTTTTACATGCCAGTCTATATCCGATTGTTATTCAAACTCATGTTTGTTTGCAGACATTATGATTTTGATTTAGACAAAACATTATATTTTTTCACTGCTGGGCGATATGAATTTGGGAACAAAGGAGCTGATATATTCATAGAAGCTCTGGCCAGATTAAATCATTATTTAAAAACATCTAAGCCTAACTTAACAGTAGTTGCTTTCCTTATTTTTCCTGCAAGAACTAATAACTTTAATGTCGAATCTCTTCGTGGTCACGCTGTGAGTCATTTTATTAATATTAATATCTTATATAATGTTAGTTTAATATTTGAAATAATAATTATTAATGTCTTCAAATTATTGTTATCAGGTAACAAAATCTTTACGAGATACAATCAATGATATACAACAAAAAATAGGGAAACGGATGTACGAATTATGTCTCTCTGGTCGTATGCCTGAAACTCAAGACTTGTTGCAAAAAGAGGATACTATTAAAATAAAACGGTTTAAAAAAAATAATCAAAATAATTGGATTTATAATCCAATCTTAATTTACTTAATGTTTTGTTTTACAGATGTTTATATGCTCTGCAAAGGAATGGATTACCGCCTATTACAACACATAATGTTGTCGATGATTGGAATGATCCAGTGTTAAATGCCATTAGAAGATGTAACCTTTTCAACACCGTCCATGATCGTGTTAAGGTATGACATTTGCAAGTACGTACATGCGCACACGCATGTATGTACGCACACACATATTGCATATAAGATTTAAATTAAGATTAACACATAATCAATGGATATGTTCAAACTGACAAAGCAGCTAGCCTTGCCGAGCTATGATTGGTTTTTATAGATCCAATCAATCACATTCAAATGCTCGGTAAACAGGCTAGCTGCTTCATCTGGCTCGAACATACCCAATTACATTCATATAATAATGTAATCATTTATAATATATATCATTTATAGATGGTATTTCATCCAGAATTTTTATCTTCAACAAATCCATTATTTGGTCTTGATTATGAGGAATTTGTTAGAGGATGCCATTTAGGTGTTTTCCCTTCGTATTATGAACCATGGGGTTATACACCAGCTGAGTGTACAGTTATGGGAATACCCAGCATTACCACTAACTTATCAGGATTTGGATGCTTTATGCAAGAGCATATAGCTGATCCGATGAGCTATGGTATTTATATCGTCGATAGGCGTTTTATTAGTTTGGAAGCAAGTGTTCAACAGCTTGCTCAGTATATGTTTGATTTTGCACGACTTAGCCGTCGTCAACGTATCATTCAGAGAAATCGTACAGAACGTCTTAGTGATATCCTTGATTGGCGAAACCTTGGCATTGTAAGACATGCATTCTTCACTGTATCCCTTTTTAATTATTTATTTTGTATCTATTTTGTATCTACATATGTCTTCTATATCCATGTTTTCACAGTATTATCGCCAAGCAAGAATAAAAGCATTGACCACTGTGTATCCAGAACTGGCATCGGAATATGCAGAAGGTAGGATTGGTCGATTCAATTATCCCAGACCAATCAGTGAACCACCATCTCCATCATCTTCACGACATACGACACCGGCTGCTTCTATACATGGTTCAGATGACGAAGATGAGGTTGATGATGAAAAAGAGGTAAAAAGGATAAATAATTCAAAGTTCAAATCCAATTTGAAAAGAATGACAAATATTGCATAATTATTCTTTTACATTTTATACACACACGCGCGTGCACACATGCACAGTATCCCACTTTAATTTTTATATTTTAACTCGAAAAATATGGAAAATATAGAAAAATGTTTTAGACAAAATTGTATGGTGGACAAAAATACATTCAAAGGCGAACAAATAATGATAAAACCAATTTTTTTAAAGTTATATAAAGGTTTTTAAATGAAATTATGATTTTTTTAAATATAATGATTCCTTTAATTATTCTGCATATAAAATATTAAATTAAAATTATTGAAAAATCAATAATTATTCTAGTATTATTTTAACATAAAGTACAAGTTATCTCGTAAACTATTGATTTTTTGGCTGATTTTTTGTACTTTAATGTACAGAATAATAAATGACATGAATTAACTGGGTAAAGAAAATACATAATTGCTTTTCAAAAAAATTATATAACATGTAACTACATATCCTTTTTCGAAAAGCAATTATATGTATTTTCTTTGCATCAGCTGATTCATCTCATTATTTGGATAAAAGTATTGAGGTACAATTACTAAAAAATGAATAATTTATAAAATATTTTATACTTTATGTCAAAATGTGCCGAAAGTAAAATATAAAATATCTCACCAACTATTAATTTTTCAATAAATCATAATATTTATATGCATTTATAAATGCAAAATAAGTAGAGGAATCACATTATGTTGTAGGGATCGCGAATTCTTTACTGAATCGTCACGTCTCTTTTGTTTTCGGGACTGTCTTCACTGTGGCTGTTAGAGCCTCTGATGAACAGTGCCCTGGTTAAGAGAATGTTTTGGTCGGAGAAGTCGAAATTTTGTTGTACCAATGAGAGAAAAAAAAAATTGTGGCGCGTTGTGCGGAATCGAACCTGGATTCTCCAGAGTGTAAGTTATCGCATTAACCACTGTGCTATGGCCATCAATTGATTTTACTACTTATGCGAGTTGTATAGCAGATTCAACGGTGAAAATGTGGAAACGGTAGTCCCATAATGTAAAAAAAAATCATATAATAATTTATTTAAAAAAATAGCGATGATCTTTAATATTGAAAAATTAATTTTTTAAAAATTCGAATTTGCAAAATGTGATTTTAAAAGGAACAAATAATAAAATCCATAAGAATTTTTACAATGCCATCTTTCAGATGTGATAAATGCTAAAGTCACGTTATCGGGTCGAAAGACCCAATCTGACTTTAGCGTTTACTGTAACTGAAAGATGATACAAAAACTTTCATTGTTAAAAAAATTGATTTTATCATTATTTATTCCTCTTAAAATCGTATAACTTTTGTCTGTAACATTTTTTCATATCTTCTATATTTTTTGAGTTACTACAAGTGTGAAAATAAAGTGGAACACACACACACACACACACACACACACACACACACACACGTGTATATATATATATATATATTTATTATTTGTAGCTAGAAGAATTGCGACAATCAAATGGAAGATAAATACAAAGATCAAGAGTACTAAAAAAGAAGTAATCATGTGCGATAAATTTCAAGATAATTTGAAATACACACATAACACAGCAGTGCCAAAATATTAATTTTAATTTCTACAGGAAGTATATATATATATATATATCTACATATTTTAAAATTATTAAATATTATTTCGAACGCTTATTATTAATATCTGTCACTGCCATGCAAAGCGTAAGACAGAATAGTTTGTAAGTAAAGATATATTAAAGCAATAATAATTGTAATGACTTACTCATTGTGATTATTATAAACAATATATTGTTTATTATTCCTTATTTGAACTTTATTTGCTAATGGTGCAATTTATTCAAGCAGATCCCAATTTTTCATATATGGCATGATTAATAATTATTTCAATATACTAATAATATCTGAGATTTGAATGTATAAAAAAGGAAGATATGAAAAATGTATGTGCGCATATATCGTACTACATCACATATGTATGTATTGTATTTGCGCGTATAATCATATTCAATCAATGAATACATATACATTCAATACATATGTAATTACAGTGTAAGAATAATATATTGTTATATAAAGGTGTTGTATAAAAGTGATTATATTTTTATTAAAATTAGTATTTTTTAATAAAATTTTCTAAAATCTTGAATTACTTAATCTTTGCAATATTATTCACGTTAGTCATATAACAAGAAGTAGCATGAAAGTACCATATTGCAAAAAAATTATAAATATGAATATAAATAACAAATGCCTACAATAAATAGAAAACAATTCAACGATAATTAAAAATTTTACTTTATAATATTAACATAACATACAAAATGTGTGAAATGACTAAGTTATATCTTTTACACACGATTATGAGAATTCGGCACATAAATATCAAATTATCATACTAAATTGTTAAATTTTTGAATAAATATTTATACATTACAAAAGCAGTATAACATATTACAAAATTAATAGCAATAACTATAGTTTACTGTAACACAACAGTGTACAAAGTTATTATAGTTTTAGATAATCTGAAATTTTATATATATATATATATATTTTTTTTATATATGTGCCTTTAATTAAGTAATTATAATAAAAAGAGTGATATAATTTGGAATGATTTCACATAACATTAATTAATTATCATCATGTAATGAGATTCTATATCGTATTTATGTTATCTATCTACGCTTTCTTGTACTAATAAATCATGTTAAAAATTGATTTTAATTACAAAATATTCAAATTTCTAGTATTAATTATTTTAGTATCAATTATATATATATATATATATATATATATATATATATATGTTCATTACTTAAAAATTAAATGATCTAATTGAACATTTTCGTCTTCTCCATTATGAATAAAAAAGAAATGTTTGTACACAAAGAAATAATTGATAATGTCACTCATCTTATATTCAATAACTGATTTCCAATCATCATAAATATAGTGTTAAAAATGTGATTTGGATAATCATAACAAATATTAATAATTTCTTTATAAATGATAAATTAATACATTACGTATTATTGAATAACCATCATTAACTTAAATGGCACTCATTATACGTCAAAAAGAATTTTGTAAAGAACAGTGATTACGATAAAACAAAAGATATGATATGCATAAAAATTATGAAGGATTTTACAATTACTGTTAGTACATACTTTTAATGTTTTGATTATTCGATAATTCGGTAAAATTCATTGAGATATATTTTTAATATTTGCAGAACAAATTTAAAATCGATGATTCGATAGAACTGCAACTTTTCTTATATATGATGTAAAAAATATACAAGCATATTAATTTCTATGATGAAATATGCAGTTAAATAGGATAGTATTTTAATAGTTATTATGATAGAGTAAGAATCAATTATAACTTTCATTCAATACAGTCTATTATTTAAAACAATTTAAGATATCTTTATATTAAAATGATGTACTATAGTCAAATAAATAACATAATCCTAAATAAAATGATTGTGTGCGCGCGCGCGCGCACGCGCGCGTGCATGTGTAATTTATATTTCAAAATATAAAATTTATTAAAATATTGGCAAATTTTTATCGTCAACAAACTTGAATAGCCTGATTTGATATTTAATGCAATGACTATATAATTAGACTTTTATTTTATACTGGCAAGCTTTATGTTGCATATTTTTTATTACGATTTTCTGCAAAACTTTGATAGTGAAAGAAGATATTCTTTCTTTAGACCGTTAATACAGATAACCTTTGGTTATATAATAAAAATACTAATATTACTACAATAATATCGCTCAATGTAATCGATATACATGTATATACAGTCGAATCTCCGTAAAAGTAACCCCTTTATGATACAATCTCCGTAAAAATAAATAAAAAATAAAAATAATTTCTCACATAGGTCACGATCCAATTCATACTAAGCGCTTAAATAGCATTTCATTCTTATTTATCAAATATTAAACAAGAACAAACGATGCTTATAAGCGCTTATATGGTATATTCTACTTGGCGCTCGTAACGCTCGCAGACATCATTTAGCCTTGTTTAATATTTGATAAACAAGGATTCCAAAAGTGTTGCGAGCGTCAAGTGGAACGCAGCCGTAGTAATTTCTCCTCTTATGCTGACTCCACCATGGGTGCTTTCCACTTAGTAACACAAGTCGACATAAGTATCTGTTTTTGTTACTTATTGGAGTGCCAAGAAAGATAGAACGATATTTATGTCGACTTATGTCATTAAGGCTGCGTTCGAGAGGACTATTAGCGCAATTAGCGCTAAAAATCTGTAATACACATTACTATTGATTCGTTCGGGAAGCGCACTATCAGCGTCATTCTATTTTTGTTTTACATCTAATGAACAATAAAAATAGAATGACACAATAGTGTTGATAGCTCCCCGAACGCAGCCTATATTGTTATAGATTTTCAACGTTAACAGTGTCTCCCCAAACCCTAAATGAAAAGCATCTCATATCAGAGTCGCTTCGAGCCGGCTGAGCGTACATGTACATGCCGCCTGTAGTGATGGATCCCGCGTCAGATAGCGGGGAGTCCGACGTCCCACGATTTGGCACTTCTGACAGCTCTGCTTCATATCAGAACTGTCAGTTTCAGATCTAGGTACCTCGTCACAGCGTGTAGAGGGAATAACGGCACAGGGAAGAACTGTACGTGACGCAGTGTTGCAAGATTCGTGGAACAAACTCACCCAAGTGCAATAGCGCAGCGTGAGCCGCTCTCAATAGCATACATATTTTACCATTATACGAGTATCATTATGCCCCTTTATAAGAGAATACACATAATCTTATTAGACAATGCATTAGAGATTTTATGTGTGTAGTTAATGTATTTGATTAATTAAAAATATTGTAATTGTTTAAGTTAAAATATGAAATTAGAGAATATTAATTATAAAACACATTATTACTTAAAAAATGTATGTTATATGATAAGAAGTTTATATATATATATATATATTTTTTTTTATATGTATAATCAAATATAAAGATGTATAATTATATATAAAATATCCATATATATCTACGCATTTTTGTGTGCAGGAAAAATAAAAATTAAAAGATAATTAGAAGGATCATTTTCGCTTTTCGCTTGTTTTCAAAAGGTGAAGTTTGAGGAAATGAGAAAAAATTGTCCATATATAAAAATAGTCCATTATATATCATATATATATATATATATATATATATATATATATAACTATATATAGAATATTACATCGAAATATTATTCTTTCGTAAAAAAATACAAAAATTATTTTTCTAATTATTTTTTGATTTTTTAAGTTAGTTTTCTTACATATATTTGAACAGAAATTTTACAAGAGAAAGAAAACAAATATGGATGTATTTTATATAACTATACATATATTTAATTTTATTCTTGTCTACAATATTTAATAATATATGTTTAATATGTAAATTTAATATATCTATATATTTTTTCTGTAACATTAATATAAATATTATATATAGCAAAAAATATAAAAAATTTTTATATGTGCCCCAAAATATTCTTCATATTGAATTTAAATACGTGTATGCAGACTATCGGTCATGTGATCTATGATATGATGACGTAATTTACGCATACGCAAAAAGTTTCATCGTGGGATTTAGCCCACGAATCTTGCAACACTGTGTACGTGTGTGCTTGACTCAAGTATACGATTCTTTCCTGTGTGCATCATCCCTTCTACACGCTCAGACACGCTGTGATGAGGATACCGCGAGTACCGTGACCCGAAGGCCGAAACTGAGCTCTGCCTCATGTACGCTAGCACATGTATAAACAGCTTTTAAGATTATGTATTTACTGGAACTTCGTTTGCACAAATGCGTTATCAAAAAATAGGAATAAAGACATTACTTTTACGAAGGTCAGTTGGTCTTGATAAATTACTTTTACGTTTGACCATATTTGTTTAAAAATTCTAAACAAATAACTAGTTTTTAATTAATTGGCATTTTATGTATGATGTATGGCTTCAAAATACAAATGTGAACAAAGTTGTCACAATCGGCTTTATACGTACAATTAAATTGTCTATGTATTTATTTCGATCGTACTATCCATCTTGCGATTTATCTAGGTAAATGGATGGCATAAACTAATTCTGATATCCATTAGTAGTTGAGAATAATCATTTATACTTTCCATCATAGAATATAAAAACGATGACAATAAATTTCGATGATATATATCATGTTATATCTACTAATATTAATTTATCTTATATTTTTCTGAATTTAAAAATTTATCTCATATCGAATTTAAAATTTTAATTACAATTACAAATGCGATCCACAATTGGCAAAAGAAGAAAGAATTTCTGCATAATTACGATGTGTATATGGAGTTTTTATATAGACAGAAATATATTTCCTTCGTTTCTATAAAGCAAAACATTTAATTTTTTTAATAAAAAAAAACGAATTATTAATAATATATATGCTTGAAAACAGGCTATGAGATATATTCTTCATATTATGTATCAGTAAATATATCAATATGTTAAATAAGATGGAAATCATATTTCTTTTATCGATAGATGGACGGTTCTACTTGTGACTTGATTGAGTCCCTCTCATCTTCTGTTGCATCATAGTTAAGAGCAGTTCGGAATACTGCTGCATCATATTGACTACCTTGCCCTGATCCTGACCCGCGAGTAATTCTTGAAACTTTGCAGTTGCTTCATTAGTGACGGCGCTCCCGCTATTTCCATCAGTGTCATTCTCACTACCGGCAACGACCAGTCGTAGAGTACGCATAGTCTCGTTAACAGATGATTCCAATCCACGTAGCATTGTGTTCCGGTCGATCGTCCCTCTAGAAGAGTCGTCGTCGTCTTTGTCTATCGTCAAACGTTTATACAATTGCACGACATTGTCCGCAGTGCGGGTAAGCTCGTCTGCAATTGTATTGCATAGTTGCGTGGATACTGCAAGAATATATATCACATATTTATATTTTATATATAAATCCATTATCATATCTCACACAGTATGCATCATCTGAAGGACTTTGCATAGATATCATAACATTTGAGGAATATCGTATAGATATTATGATATTCATACAACATGCGTCCGACCAAGTGTATCATGTGATATATGATGATAAAACAAATTCTATAAATAATGATATATTGTAAGATATATCACGCATCGGTTCTAAAATCAGACTCTCAAATCGAGCTGATTGGTTTTTAGCCGTATAATTTGTTAATAATAAACTTTTGATGTCTAAATGATTCGGAGAAATTTTTTTCTAACTTTTTCAAATAATCTTCTAATGACTGTGTACACGCCTGATAAATCATTAAAATTGTATGAATACAGAATGCTTCAGATTTTAACAACTAAATTATGCCGATGCGTTCTATGAATAAAAATATCTAAAAATTGGTCCAAAAAACTTTATTAAAAAATACAATCACAGATATACTACTACTCTATATACACCAACATATCTAGTGAATTCGTACTATAAGATATGATGAAAATGATTTCGTAGAATTAATATACAGGCACCATCCACTTCACCTTTCGTGCAGAAGAACATTAAACTAAGTAAAAAAGTCCTCTACTATTTTGTAATTGAACTCAATAAATAGTTAACGAGATATTAATTTTTGAAAATCGCTGAATGAGGGCATATCCGCCTGGCCCATTGCCCAATGCAAGTGTTCGGCGATGTACGCCTGCCCCGCGTCTCTAGGTGTGCGACACCGCGCCGCTCGTACGTAGCAGGCGTAGCCATTGCCGTAGTAAACAACTCCGCGAACGCCTACCTGCACGAAAAGTGAAGTGGGCGGTGTCTGACACCCTGTACAGGTTCATATAGGGTGTCTTCCATTTAATGACAAATCGACAAATATCATTCTGTCTTTCATGGTATCAAATGAATAACAAAGACAGAATGAAACTTGTGTTGACTTGTGTCACTAAATGGAAGGCACCCATAAAGTGACTGATTTAATTATTAGCGAAATATGAAAACTATAGAAATAGTTTATACTAACATGTTTAGTATAAAGAGGGACATCATAAAGTGGAAACAATTATTTTATGAGTGGAGGCCTTGGAGATATTTCAAGATCAACTTCATTTTGAAAAATGGAATGCTATATTTTTTATTTCATCTTCTGATCCCTTTTTAAGACAAGTTTATTGATACATTACATCCTTATATGATGCCCTACATTCAAGGTCAATCTAAATCACAATCATATACATCACATAATAAAATAATTACACATATTAAAATAAAGTTCAAATGTTTGCCTTGTATTTCCATTCTTTATGATAAATATTCAAAGTTTTGACCTTGGATTCGATGATACAAATGAATTCAGTATTTCAAAAGATCCATTGTTCTTCGTAGTATTTCGGATGGAACATTTTCAAATGTTATAGTAATTTGATTATATTATCACGAGTTGTTGGTGGTTCAGAGTATATGAAATGTATCTCTATAGAAAGTAATCTTTGAATATATCCCTACAGAAAGTAATCTAAGACGTAAAGTCGGATGAGTTAGGTAGTCATATCCTTTCAAGTCTTTTCCGATCCATCGATATAAGTAATTTTCGTTTAGCAAATTTTGTCTTGATAGAATGAACAGGTGTTTTATCTTGAAATCATATTTGTTCTTGAATATATAATTTAGAATGACTTGACTTTGAATGTCCTTTATGTAATGTATCAATGAACTTGTCTTACGTACATAGCCCGATTTATTACATCAGTATTGATAATTTTCATAGCCCGGGTCTATTACACTTACGTACGTAGAAACGCTTTTCTATCTGCAATGAGTTTATTACACGGATAGACAGAACGTCTTTGTGTGCGTAAGTGGAGGGAGAAAATCACGAGCGTGCACGGGCTCCAAATCGCACCTCTGCTTTCCGCCTTAGTTTAGTGTGCTCTAGGTGCCCGTGAAAATTGTTTATAGAATTATCAAACACTCTATATATTGGGTTGGGGAAAAAATTTCTTTTATTTTAATACAAAAGTGAAACAAGTTTTTTTTCATATTTTTTATGAAATTCTTTCCTTTTTTGTATAAAAAAATAAAATTTCAAAATGTATCAAATTTCTTCTTTATTTTCACTCGTTTTCAAGACGCAATAACTTTTGACTGAATAAACAAGTACAACTTTTTTAAAAATTATTTTATGATATGTTATCTTCCAAACGTACGCAAATATTGCCAGATCCGATTAATATTACCAGAGTTATGCGATCCTAAAGCCATCAACAGGGAGAATACAAATAAACTTTTTCTCCAAATCAATAATACACGGTGTACCATCACTATCGGATTTCCTCTTAAAGACATATTCTTGAAGTAATTTAGAGACGAAAATTTTATACAAAGAATGTCGAGACTATAATACTTTTCAAATTATAAGTGATTAAAGTTTATCAATTATAGCGGCTAAATTTCGCGCGCAGACACGATGATAGTTCACAATGACAAAGGTAAAAAAAGAGCTCCTTTATACCAATAACAAGATTAAGATTACATATGTGACAATAAAAAATTCTTTTATCATTCGAATAAATGCTTTGTAAACGTAAACAATAACAGTTTCAGTAAAAATCTTACAGATGGAATATATTATCATATAATATTTGTTATTTACGAGAAACAAGCTGTCATATTTGACATTTTTTTAAGTTAGCTAATTTCATGTTTTATATAAGTTCATGGTAAAGAAGATTACTGCGCATTGACAAATAAATAAATAAATAATTTATTTATATGTTAATAAAAATATATGTAATATTTAATTATTTAATTACTAAATTGACAAAAAAATTATTTACAGAAAAAAGAAATTTTATTTATAACATACATGTAAAATAAAAAAAAATAATTACAATAAATATTCAAATTGTGCACCATTCATTTCAACACATAATCTCGCCAAAGTAAATTTTATCCAGTTCTGTAAATAATTTCCGACGTAATATTGGTTAAAGCTTCTAGAATTTTATCATTTAGTTGACAACGATTTTGTATAGGTTGATGAGATATGTAATTTTTAATGTCCCCAAAGAAAAAAAATCTAACGGTATTAAATCCGGTTGATCTTATCAATTTCCACCACCGCATCCAATCCATCTGTTTGGAAATGTGATGTTTGGAAAAAATCATATTTAAAAAATTTTGAATATTTTTGATGCATGTGCTGGTGCACCATCATGTTAGAAATACATATTTATTCTTATTTCCAACGGAACATTTTCCATCAGTATTGGTAATTCATTTTGCTGAAAATTTTGATAAATTTCGCTATTATTTTTCTTTGGGGATATATTAAATATTACATATGTACATAAGTGCTTTCTATTTAATGACACAAGTTGATACAAATATCGTTTTATCTTTTTTGGCATTCAATAAGTAACAAAGATAAAACGATATTTGTGTCACCAAATAGAAAACACTCATACTCAACTTGTGTCACCAAATGGAAAGCATTCATATTGTCAGTCTATACAAAACTGTTGGCAATTAAATAAAATTATAATGTGCAACTTTAGCTGTTATCACCGGAAATTATTTACAATGCTGGACAAACTTTACTTCGGCAAGTGAGATTATGTATTGAAATAAATGCACAATTCGAACATTCATTGTAATTATTTTTTTCGATTTTACATGTTATAAGTAAAATCTTTTTCTCCGTATAAGTAAAATTTTTGTTAATTATAAATAAATTTAATAAGTAATTAAGTAATTGATAAATGGAGATATTAATTTTATTATATTGTAATATTTTAATATTTCCTCATGCGAACAATTATTAATTAATTTGTCAATGCGCAGCAATCTTCTTTATCGTGAACTTATGTAAAACATGAAACTAGTCAACTTAAAGAAATATCAAATATGATAGCTTGCTTCTTATAAATAATAAATGTTATATGATAAAATATATATCATCTATATAACAAGATTTTGAAACTGTTATTATTTATGAACCAAAGATTTATTCGAATAATAAAAGAATATTTTATTGTCATTTTATTGTATGTATGTAATATCAATCTTGTTATTGGAAAAAGAGGCTCTTTTTTCATCTTTATTGTAAGCTGTTATCGTGCCTGCGCAAGATATTTAGCTGCCACAATTGGTGAACTTTAATTGTTTATAATTTGAGAAGTATTAAAGCCTCGACATTTTTTGTGTACAGAACTTTTGTCTCTAAATTATCTCAAGAATACGTCTTTAAAAGAAAATCCGATGGTACACCCTGTATATAATCTAAAGATTAAAAAAATTTATTTTATAGTTGAATAAATAAGTGAATAATTCTTTTTATTGTTGTACAGTACAATACAATACAACAATAAGAAAAAATATACAAGTTCAAATATATATCTTCAACTTTGTTATTATACTGTTTATAAAATTTAATTGCAAAATAGATAACATTTATGTATAGCTCCATAACTTTATAACGATGCGCCTTGAGAATCATTCCGACAATTTTCCCTAACTATCATCCGTCGGATGTTGCTCGAACGACCAGCCAGAGATAATGAAAGGCGCATTGTGTCCGAAAAACCATCGTGGTTTCGAACACGCGCGCGCCAAAGACGACCAGTGGCGGCCGATTGTCGCTGATCGACGTCTCACTCGCCGAAATCCCATACTGACCCGTATCAGACCAAATATTCCGTGTGGCGTGGGAACGCCGATCGATAAGGCAAGTCGACCATCGCTAGGAACCGCCGAACGGCAAAAATTATAAGAAATATAAAGCATTCAAAATAACTACGAAAGTAGTAAAGCATCGTAATCACGTAGACTAAGTGACAAGCCTACTAGAAAGAAAAACAAAGGATTCCAAGTTTAAATCTCATTAGCTCTGTAACTTTTTCCGTCGTCTTATCGCTGAATTATGAAGAAACATGTGTTACTCTAACTTCTTTTGATCTCTGGATAATCCAACGAGCTAGACCGCGCATCGAGAGGCATATTGTTTTAACTCATTAACTCTTATTCCCCACACTTTACCCATAACATAAATCCCACTGGAGGTCCACTGGACTCCAACTTCTTTTAAAAGCTTCTAGAAATTACTCTATTCATTTTTTCGTCTTAAAAAAATTATGGATACTCTTCAAAGTATGTTGAATCAACAATCTTATTTTTCGAAGCCGAATTTTTTATTATATGTAAAAAAAAATCGTGAATTAAGAGATTTTTCTTACTTAAAAGTACGCTCAAATTTTTGCTGAGGGAAGGAAGTCTGGACCCCAGGTGGGATTTAAGGGTTAAACTTAAAAATTTTCTTATAGCATATTACCTACAAATTTTATATATAATGAAATTATTTAATCGCAATACAGTATTAATAGATATCTTTGTATTACCTAATGTTTTATCCATGCCTACTGCAAAAATAAAATTAAAGTTAAATATCGATTGTATAATGTATAGATGTATTAATCAAAGAATATCGATTGTATATACAATGTATTCGGAAAGTGCTGGGATCCTTAAATAACTTTTAAGTGAGCAAGAGATAACTGAATGAAATTTGAAGGACATTTATGGCATCAAAAGGATTGTTTTTTTACATAAGGGCAACAACTCCCCACTCCCGGGGGCGCGGGGGTAAGGCACAGATCAAAAAGATTAAATGACATAAAGGATTAAGTGGTAGTTTGTTTCAAAAGTCTCAGAAAGACTTTTTCAATGAGATCTTTTGCAACCCCTTTTCTTAGGGATGCGGAGGTGAGAAGGGTTCAAAAATCTCAAAGTGCATAAAGGGTCAAATAGCTTGTTTGAAAGGTCTCGTAAAGACCTTTCCAATGATAGCTTATGCGACCCACCCTCCCAAGGGTGCAAGGGTGAGAGCGATTCAAAAATCTTAAAAGACGTAAGGGCTCAAATAAAGGATTAAGTGGTAGTTTGTTTCAAAAGTCTCAGAAAGACTTTTTCAATGAGATCTTTTGCAACCCCTTTTCTTAGGGATGCGGAGATTGCTTTATCTTTGGATCTTACCCTATTTTGCACCCTTGGGAGGATCGCATAAGCTTTCATTGGAAAGGTATTTACGAGATCTTTCAAACGAGCTATCACTTGACCCTTTATGCACTTTAAAATTTTTTAACCACGCCCATCTTAGGACTCCTGGAGGAGGAAAATCGTAAAAAGTCTCATTGGAAATGGTCTTTCAAACGAGCTACTGAGCACTTGATTCCTTATGCTATTTAAGACTTTTGACTTGTGTCTCATCCCCGCGCTCCCGGGGGTGAGGGATGATTGCCCCTTATATCTAAAAGATAGTCTTTTAATGCCATAAATACCCTTCAAATTTTATTCAATTCTTCAATTATCTCTATCCGTTCAAAAATTATTTAAGGGTCTCTTTCCGAACACCCTGTACATCTATAATACAGAGTTTGTCCGAAAAATAATGTCAATGACTTTATTGTGAAGCGACTATACGTCGCAGCGCGATCGGATCGGTGGAGGGGGAAGTCAGCTTACGAACGCGCGATCGTCTTTGATCATTCGGTGTAAAGACAAGCTTTTCCGTGAAACGCGTTTTCGTCTCCTGTGCAAGCCGTAATGCAGCGCTCGTTCGAATAAAGAATTGCGATCAAGTCCGTCAACGCCAAATTCTACGTGGAAGTGCTCAAGAGACTCAAACAAAGAGTTCATCGTGTCCGGCCTGATGCTTGGAAACACCAATCGCAGACGATTGGAAACTTCACCATGACAACACGCCATCTCACAGCGCCTTCCTCGTGATCCGCTTCCTGGCCGATTTAAAGGGGCCAACGATTCTCCAACCGCCCTACAGTGGCTTCCGCAGACTTCTTTTTGTTTCCGCGCTTGAAAACTCCCATGAAAGGACATCATTTCAGGACGGTTGACAAAGTCAAAGAGGCTTGCACCAAGGCTCTAAAGAACATTCCGAAAGAGGCCTATCATGACGCCTTTGATGCTTGGAATCTCGCTGGAAGCTGTGTATCGACGCAGAAGGAGACTATTTTGAGTCTTTTTAATGTGTTGTACCGATCTAATCAATAAATTTTTTTTAATCGACTCAATGACATTATTTTTCGGACAAACCCTGTATACCTATAATGTATACCTATAATTACATCTGCAATTATATAAACTTCAAATTGGAAAAAAAATTGTATTTTAGTATTCTTGTTATCTTATGGATTTACGCTTTTGAATAGTGAAGAAATAATTACCATCATTATTTAACGATAATTTTAATGTACTCACATTCGACATTAGCTATATCGATAACATGATCGGTGTCTTTAACTGGTAATTCATGTGGACTAGGTTCTAACTGATTTCTATTCGCTGCGGATATCCTGCTTCCATTTTTTCCAATCGTGCTTGAATCACTACTATTTATGATGGCTGCTGATCCAGATCTTCTTACTATTGTTCCCGGTAAATTTAAGCTAACACAAAATAGATACTGTTTCATACTTATGCTTACTATCACAATTGTAAATTGTGCTTCAACCTCACCCTTCGATAATCTTAATTTTGATATGTATTATCAAGATTATTTCACTGAATATTATTGTGCAAGTTTTCATTATCATATATCATTGGTTTAAATTAAAAGTTTTAATCAAACTAATTTCTCTATTGATTACATTATCAGCACCTAATTTAGTATCATTTCAATGCAATAAATACATAATACTTATATAATAATTTAATTTAATAATATAACACCATTTTCTATACAAAATAAGCTGCATTATTTATCATTTTTTTTTTTTAGATAAAATTTTACCTTTATACAGGCAATCCCAATTGAAATCCGACTGACTTCGACGTCGATCTTAATCCTCAAAAAGATCAAGGTCATTGATCTTTTCCGTTACTCCTTGTTTATTAAAAAGTTATTAACAAAACAATTTTTATAAGTGAAACACGAGATTGGGTAAGTTAACTTTTTTTTAAACTAAGTTAAAGTTAACAGCCTCAAAAATTTAACTTAATTAAAATACAAATTAACCCATGATGTAATTAACTAAATTAAAAATTAAGTTAATAAAAAAAAGTAATTGAAAAGGTTAAAGGTTAAATTTGTTTTATTTCAGGGCTTCAGTTTTACAAATAACGGAAAAAATATACTTTCTCTTTATTTAGAAACATACTCTATACATATATATTTATATATATATATTTTTTTTTTGTTTATATATACTTATTAAATGTAAATAATAGAGTCATTTCAAAATTTTTATCGAATTTTTTTTCGAAATTTTCTTTTTTACATAACGTATACTATAGATTTTCAATAGTGGCAGTGAAAATTGGAACGCAGCCAGATTGATTATTGTGAAGCATTTTCGAATCCAGACACCACAGCGATTTTCTTCCATCACTCACGCACACAGAGATGCTTGGTCTATTCGACCGATGTCACATGTTGTCACACGAATAGACCGAACGCACACTCTGTGTGCGTGAGTGGTGGAGGAAAATCGCTGTGGTGCCCGGGCTCGAAAATTATCACTGGTTACTTGTAAGCAGGCGCGCGGCGTCTCACAATGCTTTTTATTTAATCAAAAATTAATAGTTACCAATAAAATGTAACTAAATTAAGTTAAAAGTTAAGAGTCTAAAATATAACTAAGTTAAGTTAAAATTATTTAACTTTTTAACTTAACTTTTATCTTTTTAACTAGACATTGCCCAACTCTGGTGGAACGTAATTGTCAGGTCGATACGAAAATTGTATTGCAGAAATCCCATATGGCATAATACAATTACAGATCTCGTTTCGCCTGTAAGCCGGGAGTAGTGTAAAGTGGGTCTCGCTTCGCGTGGAAAGTCGAAAACTCATGTGAAACAGTACAGTTACAGATACAGATCTCGTTTCGCTCCGTAAGCAAGGAGTAGTGTGCGATGGATCACGCTTTGCGTGAAATATCAAACCGCTTAAATATTGTGTCCAAAAATTATGTTTTACTAATAAAAATTGTTTTGTTAACAACTTTTTAATAAACGATGAGCGACGGAAAAGATCAATGATCTTAACTTCCTTGACAGAAGATTAAGGTCAACGTCAAGTTTAGTCGAACTTCGTTTGGAGTTGACTGTATAAAGATAAAGTTTTATCTTTTTTTGATACAAATGAAAATTGTATCTTAAAATGAAGATCAATGATAATCTCGATTTTATTATAAGATTCCTAAGACGAATCATTTTAATAAGAGGAAAGATTTTATTCTATATGATAATTAAATACTATATATACTATATAAATAAATAAAAAAAATTTTTTTCCTTTGAAATTAATGAACGATTGAAACAAATATTATACGAGTTTGAAACGTTTTGAAAATATTAGTACGAATTACTCAGTTAAAAATAATGCTAAGAATACATATCAAGATTTCTAAATTATTAAAAAGTGAGTATGTTAAGATATACATATTTATTAGTTTAATGAGATTATTAAGTTTTCATTTTATGTATACTAGAAACTTTTTAATAAAATAAAAGACTTATCAAAATATCAAATCTTTACCTAGCACATGTATGATCAATGCTGATACTTCTAGGTCTTGGTGGTAGACCTAGTTTACCTCCATTTCCATTCGACGAAGTATCTTCTGAACTCGAATCTTCTTGATTTCCCACTTGACTCAGATTAACTATAAAAGAAATATATATATAAAGTACACAGCAATATTCGTAAATACATTTGATTGCTGATATGAAATAAAAATTTAAATACCAGTCGAGAAAGCTCCTTGCATTCCTCGTCTTCTCAAGGTGGATGAAACATTATTACCAGAATTCAATTTATTTTGATTGATCTTATTTTGAGAACTAATCGTCGGTCTCATCAAACCACTTATCCTGCTATTGGTACTAAATTGTCCGCCCCAACCTCTACTCCCCCCTGTTATACCAGCATCCGATTCTGAATCACTCTATAAATTACAATAATTTTTATTTAAATCTCTCTCTCTCTTTCTCCTCCTTTCCCTTTCTCTCCTTTATATCTCCCTCCATGTGTGTGTGTGTGTGTGTGTGTGTGTGTGTGTGTGTGTGTGTGTGTGTGTGCGCACGCGCGCGCGCGCGAGTGAGTGTGTGCATATGCGCGAGGGCGTGTGTGCGGAGGTAGGAAGAAGGAAGGATATGTGTAATTTTTGTACGTTCTTATTGTATATATCATAAAACATACTTGGTTTAAAACACCAACACTGCTGCTTCTCGTTATATGAGTTGAGTAATTTTTTCCTAAAACATATCTGGATTGGCTGCTAGAATTAGCACTTCCCAATCTCCCTGCTGCATTTATATTTTTATTTCCTAACTTTCCTGAAACTATTGTCACTAATTAGGAGAAGAAACTTATAAATATTACATATTTTTACAAAAAATAAGTATAATTATAGAATGTCTAACAGACATTTGCTTTAATGAAAATTAAATTGAATATACAATTTACTGAATATAAAAGCGAATATGAGAATATATTGTCCATACAGAACGATGTGAGAGAAAATACCTTGTACAGGGCCATGCAATAACCTATTTGAAGGACTAATGGAAAGATCACTCAACGAACAGGCGCGTCTCATGCCATTCTCTTCTTCTTCACTGTCAATAACTTTTGACGAGATTCGTGTTCCACTACTGCCAACTGTTGACAACGTGTTGACACACATGCACTAATCGCTACTATTTGCATGATACATTTCTTTTCTTTTTTCGGAGATGTTTATCGAGAAAATTTTTATGTTTAAGTGGTTAAGTAAATTATGATATAAAACTATTAACCACTATTTTTTTCAATAATAGAAAAATATATACAACATAAAAATAAATAAAATTTATAAATTATATATTTATAAGTATACAGTATATATATATATATATATATATATATATATATAATAAATATAATAAAAATGAGGGACTCCTGAATTTAAAAACTATAAATAAACAATCAAAAGACGATAGAAGTCAAGCGCGGTAAGAAGTGCACAAATTAATATTCATCGTGTAATATTCTGATCTATATTTAATCACGATATGTTATTTAATAAATAATAATGATACAACGAACATACGTTTCGACTCTCCTTTGAGTCATTTTCAGCATATCGATTAAATTAACAATAAATATAAAATAAATATAAAACTAACATTCATAGGATGCATTTCAATCACAATTTCGATTGGAACAATGTGGAAATTTTGGATGTAGAGAGATATTATCATAAACGATTGGTTTCGGAGATGCTCCATATCAAGCGCCAAAAATGGTCTTAATTTGCAAACGGATACTGAATGTTTAGATCGCGAGTACACGTCTATAATTAATTATTTATAAACACTTATTTATAAACATTTTTAACCTTGTTTGCTTTAATTTTGACTTTCATACCTTTAAACGACTATACATTTTATAAACTGACATGGCACAAATCGGACGACAAATTAATCAGTGTAATTTTATCAATTGACCGTATTTGTTATTGTGATAATTTATTAACTGACCAGTGTTGTTGACAATTATACACCATTGTTCGAAGATTTGGTGGAGCACCGCAGCAGTGCTAATCCAGCGATGTGATCGTTACTTTCAGTCCAGGGTAAAATTATGACAAGCTTCCTCACGGCAAATTTAATGATAAAGTATGCTGCCCCACAGATTGTTTAACTGCTTTTTCCACCCAGCCTGGGAACTGTGGGGAGCATTCATATGGACAGTTGATGAGATGATAAAATACATATCCCTGGACTGCAAGACGTACATCTTGACTCGCGTGCTATGCGGTATATTCACTCGAAGTTCGTTAATTTTAGTGTAAGAATTTTAGTTTTATATTTATTGTTAATTTAATCGATATGCTGAAGATAACTCAAAGGAGAGTCGAAACGTACGTTCGTTGTATCATTATTATTTATTAAATAACATATCGTGATTAAATATAGATCAGAATATTACACGATGAATATTAATTTGCGCACTTCTTACCGCGCTTGACTCCTATAGCCTTTTGATTGTTTATTTATAGTATATATATATATATATATATATATATATATATGTATAGTTTTAATAATTTTTCTCTATATACAAAAAGATCAAGTTCAAAATAATTTTAATTTTAAATAATTTTAAATAATTTAAATAATTTTAAATTTTCTACGATTAATATGATTGTGTTATTTGACTTGACTTCTTACGCAAAGTAAATAACAAAATAAGACATAACAGTAGAGATAGCGTTGGAAAGGAAAGAAGGATAATGTCGTAAATGAGAAAAACATGCGGTTGCGTTCCGTGCAAGATCAAAATAATAAAAACACAATTTAATAATAAAAACAAAATTTTTGCATGACTTGAAAATCATTTAAACTGAAAAGTATGATGCTGTCGCTTTGAAATAAAATCGAACGCGATTGTTCATAAGCAATAAACAAGTAGATGATTATGTCATTTTATTAAGACAATTTTGTATTTAAAAACTTTTGTATTTAACTACAAAGTTACTTCAAACAGAAAAAAGAGAATTTTTGAAAAAAAAAATTAAAATATAAGAAAAAGATACATCACTATAGTTTTCTTCTTATTTTACACAAATGGTTCAATGTTTCACTAGATTAATGCATAATAAAATTTATTTGATTACTCCTTCAGTTTTATTGCTTCCTTTGCCCTATTTTGGCATATTCACAAAAGATATGAATTTATGATAGTGCCAACTATTTAGCTGTTGAAAACAAAATTAAAACCAGCAATTTTTAGTAAATGAGAAGAAATGACTCATCAAGGAGTTATTTTGTTCCAAGATAACATGGATTTTTTATATAGTATTTTTATTATAATTCATGCCATGGAAATAATGAAGAAATTCAAAATTGAAGCTTTGAGAAGCAACCACATAATGTCTGTTACCATGTGATTATTACATTTTTGAATTGATAAAAAGGTATTGAAGAGATAACATTTTTTCTCTGATGATAATGTCAAGAAAAGAACTATAAAACAATAAACTGTAAAAGCAGTCAAATAAAGTATATTTTGATAACATCAACTAATGAAACATTGGACACTTGTGTAGAACAAAGAAAGAAGACTCTATATATATATATATATATATATATATATATATATATATATATAATAGAGAAAAAATGTTATCTCTTCAATGCCTTTTTATCAATTCAAAAATGTAATAATCACATGGTAACAGACATTATGTGGTTGCTTCTCAAAGCTTCAATTTTGAATTTCTTCATTATTTCCATGGCATGAATTATAATAAAAATACTATATAAAAAATCCATGTTATCTTGGAACAAAATAACTCCTTGATGAGTCATTTCTTCTCATTTACTAAAAATTGCTGGTTTTAATTTTGTTTTCAACAGCTAAATAGTTGGCACTATCATGTGAGGATTGATATATTTTAAAACTTTTAGGGGGACAGAGATTTCTATAATCAAATTTAGAACGAAATTTGCGAATTTATTTCAGGGAAAGGAATAAACGGATACACAATAATAAATTCAACAAGATCGCATAAATCACACAAATTAAGCAAAGAAGAGCCAACGGTCAAGACTGGATCTTGGTTGTCCAATAATATTTATAGATATTGTGACGCGACGCCCTGAGACTCCATCGCGAAGGCGTGCTTCAGGCTTCAGATTGTATCCTCTCGACCCGGGAAAGCGAGCGTAAATGCGAGCACATTTCGATCATAGCGTTATATTTCCTATTATTTTATTATTTCGTAATAGCGAGCCTTAAGCGATTGGTGGCTACCTTGACATCCATTGTGTTTACTTCAGGTTTGTTCGCGTCGCATGCTCCAACATGCTCCAAGTATTACGTTACATATATTATAGAATGGATCGTGTTGGAGCAAATAGAAGCATAGGGGCATGCGAACAAACTTTTCATCTCATCCAACCCGCCGGACAGGGAAGAAGACAAAAAAAGAAGACCAGGAAGAAAAAAACCAGTGTTATCGAAGATTATCAAAGAGATGGGAGAGCGCAGATCGTATCAATTTTTATTCTTCTCGCTTTCTTTATTCGAATCCAATACTGCCGCTGTTGCGTCCTTTCAAAGAAACTAATCGGTGAAGAAACTAACTGGAGACGGTTCGTAAAGAATGCCCGGCCAAGAGACGGCATCAGAGAGCGGAGACACACCGCCTAGAGGAATGGAGTTTGGAATTGTCGTTCAACTCGGCAAAGATGGAGAGTGGCCCCGCCAAATATCGTGAGACGCTATTGCTTAATTTGAGTTTCACGCTGAAGGATCTAAGAACGCGCGGCTATCGCGGACTCGCTATTCGCTATTCGCTTGTTGAGTTGCGCTAGGAGGGCCCAAGCCAATAAGAAAGCAATATGGCTCAATTAAGAGGAGTAACTATTGCCTGTGCGTCTCCCGTTGAAATCAGAGGTGCGATTTGGAGCCCGTGCATGCTCGTGATTTTCCCCCTCCACTTACGCACCAGAAACGTTCTTTCTATCCGTGCAATGAGTTTATCACATGAATAGACGGAACGTCTTTGTGTGCGTAAGTGGAGAGGGAAAGTCACGAGCGTGCGCGGGCTCCAAATCGCACCTCTGGTTGAAACTTGAAACTCCGATTGACCTTGTGCTGTAGTCGGTACCCGGGACACGAGCGAGTCGGACGCCAGAATCCTGTGATTGCGAGGCCTTATTGAGAGACTTTATCGAGGGTTGTTTAAAGGATCGAAGAGATTATTATTGGTGAGACGAACGATCCTGTACAGCCACCGATTGCACTTATCGGATGGATCACAAGCGGTAATTTGCTGTAGTTTCTTCCGTGCCAAGAAGTCGGCATGTCATATAGTTAGAAGTTCGTTCTCTGCCACGCAGTCCATCCGATAAAGTTCATTTGAATAAATTGCCATTTGTTTTGCGCCCAAGACCACTGCCGAATCACTGTATGCCGTCTTTACGTTTGTCGTGTCGTGTCAAATGTATTATGATTTCATCTTGCGTCGTAGCGTGTCGTTTCGCGTACTAGAATGGAACATTAAAATCAAGTTTGGATAAATACAAGGAAATCTGTGAATGCCATGTTTGTAGGGAAAATGCACTACGAAAATGCGCCCGAGTATCGCATATATCTACTGTAATGGCGGGCTAACGAGAGGACGAGAGTTGCGCGAATATAAGAACCTTGTAAGTTCATACATCCGACTCAGCTGATGAAATCTGTATCGCGTTGTCGAGAATGATCGAAGCGTCCTACCGAGAGATCATAATTATCGCCCGCTGAGGAGCTGCGTAAGTTAATGAGTGCTTTATGAGATTGTTTTTGCGAAATATATGATTTTTTTTTTTGTTAATTCTATGTGTAATTTATACCACTGGCCTCTCTCACTCTTCCTAATTCTGACGCCCACACCGAATCACTGAGGTAATATTTTTCGCTATTTTTCGCAATAAAATTGGTCATAATTTTTAAGATACTAGTAGCATCATATTTGATGATTAATACATTTCAGTATTAATATATTTCGGATTAATATATTATATTAATTCTCTAGTTTCGTGTCTAGTTTTGTGTTGAAAGTCTGACAGTATGCGGCGCGCAATTCGGAAAAGTTTGAATTTATATAAATTTATATAAATATTGTTGGGCAATCAAAATCAAGCCTTGACTCTCATTGGCCCTTCTTTGTTTAATTTGTATAAACGAATACAATTCTCTGTTATTTATTATATTTGAAATATAGAAAATTAATTTGTAATACGAAACTTATTAAAAATATGAGAGTGTTTATTATTGAAGACATGTCCAAAATTTTAAGTATCTGTGTTTTGCCATGATTCTCGTAATTTTTAGGAAGCAATCTATTTTTTGATTTTCTGCTAACTTGATTAACTGCTAAATTTATTTTATATTTTCTCAGAATATTTTACAAATTAAATTAAAATATTTTACAAATTAAATTAAAATAAACCGTTACAAAAATATTATTAGTAAAATATTAGTCAAAGCAATGAGTAATAAGGAGGCCAACGAATGAGCATTGAATGGTTGTCATATAAAATAAAAAGTTTATTAATATAAACCATGATAGAAAATTTAAAGACAAAAAA
Organism: Cephalotes varians; assembly: GCA_037157785.1. Taxonomy (NCBI): domain Eukaryota; kingdom Metazoa; phylum Arthropoda; class Insecta; order Hymenoptera; family Formicidae; genus Cephalotes; species Cephalotes varians. The sequence continues at coordinate 57,911 of JANQDE010000322.1, forward strand.
TAAAAATAAACTTTTGACTTCACAGAATCTTCTTCAGTATAATATATTAAGTATAAAAAGAGAAAAAATAAAAAGAAATAAAAAGAAAAAGAAGCGTCAGATTACAAAGTCATTATGAGCAATGCAACGCCGCGAAATTGACATTGAAGAATTGTGACAATAAACCTAAAATTATATATGATAATAATCCGGTTATCGAACATTATACGTTAAACGAAGTCATATAATAAAATTAGGTAACCAATTATGAAAAAATTATTCTTCGTTCGATAGCGAGAATGGGTTAAAATTATGATAATGATTGGTAGTCCAGAAATAAAAAATGTAGTCCGCGACAGGATAATCGTGATACAAGATTAAAATCTGTAATTAAGAAGACTTGTAAGATTTAACTATTAACACTGATTTTTAAAAAACAAAAAAAAAAAACAAAAAATTTTTAAAAATTTATTCAATTAGCCAGAACATTAAAATCGTGATCTTTATTAAAATCAGATGGAATTAAAAAATTGTGTATGGCAATAGTTTTAACAAGTCTTCTATTTTTAGCAACAGTCGCAAATGATAAGCAACATGACATGTTAGTAAATATAATTTTAGAGAGAGTTCTATAATAAAGTTTAGGTATAATGTATGTTAATTTTATAATATAGTTCAAGTATAATGTGTTACCAAAAGATAACGTCGATCTAAAAGTGGTTTAGGATAATGTAAAATAATAAAACTAAATATTCGGAAACTGTTTCTTAAAAATTGGAAAGTTGATCAAAAGAATGCTAAAATATGAATTGTCAAGTAATTTAGTATCAGTCTAAGAGTTAATATCATTTTTTTGTTCCTTCTGTATTATTATATGTGTATCATTTCTGATATTGACCTCTTATAAAAATTTGGTTCGGAATCGAGAATTTTAACATTATCCCAATCAAAGGTATGTTAGTATTGCAAAATATGTTCAGAATTCACTAAATGTTTAGAAGAAGTTAATTTAATATTGTATTCTTTAATTCTTGTTTTTAATTGTCTTTTAACTTGGCCTACATAAGAGACATCACAATCTTTACAAGAAATTTTATAAACAATATTATTATTAAAAGGAGAAAAAAGTGATTAGGATCCTTATGGACTTTGATAAACTTTTCAAGAACTTTGTATCCTATAATATATTTTGTTTTATCAATCGTGACGATATTAGTTCAGATTTTTTTTATATATGATGATGGAGAAACTGAATTTCTGAAACTATGAATTTTCTATTGTTGATAGAATTATTTTCTTTGTCAAAAAGAACTCTGGAAGTATTATTACTTTTTTGTTGGTAAGAGTTCTTAATCTGTTATTAACTTTTTCAAAAATTAGACCTAGAGGATAACTGTTGTCTAATAATAATTCAATAGTAAACTCAAAATTTTTTTGTTGAAATTTAGGATGAGAAAGAAGAAACACTCTGTCAATTAAATGGTGTCGATCTTATGACATAAAGGATGGTTGGAATGGAAAGACAGAAATCATCCAGAAAATGTGTCCTCCTTGTGGAATCAACATAAATCGTACATAAATCGTACAACATAAACATATTGTTAGAAATGATCAGGAGAAGATTAAGGAAACTTAGATAGTGGTTATCTTCATGTTCAAAGTGAATATGAGTCTCTCACGATAATTGTTGAAAGTTTTAAAAATTAAGACAATTTTGCGCTATTTATTAAATTTGATTCATTTTTATTATTTGATGCGATATGATATACTGCATTTTAATATATTGCAAAATATGAACCGAAGGTGAGTTGAGTATTTTGTTCTTAGTTAATTTTTTTTCAATATATGGCATTTTTTTCAACCATGGAAATGTCCTTTCAATATTTATTTCTCTTTTTGATTGCAATTATTAATATTAATTGTTTTCAGAACTGGAACTTCCCATCTCTATTCGGATCAATGGATTTATTTTACTTATCCACATATTTTGAAGACTTTTTAAATTTAATTTACACACACACACACACACACACACACACACACACACACACACACACAAAATTTTTTATATATTTTTAATATATTGACTTTTTGTTTTACTATTTACTTGCACACAGTTTACTACACCTGATTTTGTATCGCAAAGCCCTTCATTATTATTGTTTATTACATTTAATGTTCTCCAGTCGTTAATTGTTTATTATTATATTATATTATTTTTGAATTTATATTATTATTTTAATTTATATTATATTATTTTATAATTTATATTATTATTTTGTAATATTTCTAATAATCTATTGTAGGCTCAATTTATAGAACAAAGTATCCTGAAGAAAACTAAATAAAAAAATAGCAGATACTGCTTTAGAAATCATGGAATCCTGGCAAAACACATTCAAAATTTTTGTACTTGTCTTTAATGAAAAATCTTTTTTTAAAATAAGTTTGACATTACAAATTAATTTTCTATCTCAATAATAGTAAATAACAGCTAAACGAAGAATTGTATTGTCTATATATTCCTTTCCTTGAAATAAATTTGCAAATTTCGCCAAATTTGATCATACAAACCTCTTTCCTGTTAATATATTTTATTTTGAATTCCTTTTACTCTTTTCTCTTTTTGAATTATCTTTGTACATACATATATTATATATTAACATTTACCACAGAATGGAATATATACATATGTAGAATATATACATATAAAAATATTTCTTCTATAAACAATTTAATGCATAAATTTTTACTTGATTTTGGGACAATAACACGTATAAAATTTAACAACATGTAGAAAATATACGCAAGCATTTTCTACTTGTTTGATACCTGCATAAGGATGTTTCGTGGAAAGTATTGTTTGATTGATCGTCGGTAGAGTTTTTGTCCATTTTGTATGACTCGAACATCGCGATGCAGGCGGCCACATTCTCTTAGGTGAGTTAGTGCAACTCGAAGCGGATGTTGAAGAACCGCTCTCCATTAGTGACCTATCCATTGCCGACATATCAGCGCAGTCACTGTCCTCGCCACACGAGTGTAGCCGTATATCACGTCTGATCGCGCAAAATCTATTGTCCCGTTCGGCTTTCAACTTGCCAAAGTTTTCACTTGTCTCTTGACCATGTGTCAGTCGCAAACACTTTTCCTTCGTCAAATATTGTTTTTGCTTCACTAGATTCTCGAATTCTTTCGAAAGTAGCTTCACAGTGCCTTCGATTGCGCGAGTTATCCTAAAATCCACGCTAGCATCGAGATTGTTAATACGTTCATTGGTGGATTGCAAATTCGAATTGCAGAACGATAGTTCTTCTCTTTGCAGGTTGCAGGAGACTTCACTAGGTTCTAGTGAGTCGTAAGTTTCGTACATATCTTTCGTTGGAATGTCGTTCTCAAATAAATTTATTTGCTCCTTGTCATAAGATGCGTGCTGTCCCTTTCTTATATCATGAATCTTCGTTATATGATTTTTCGTTAAATGCGAGTTTCTGTCATGTATCAGCTTATCCTGCAAAGTATCATTCTTAGTGCGACAAGTCTGCAGATTGTAAAATTCATCTCCGTTGTCTTTATTATCAGATTGCAGCGCATAATTTGTAGATTGCAAGCATTGTCGCATTATTTTCGAATCATTTGAATCTTGCTTAATTTCTATATCGTCTTGTGTAACGTGATATTCGGAACATACTGAATTCATGGAAGACGCTGTGTAATTGTCGGCGATACTTTTTAGAGCAGGTGATAAGGGTGGAGTGTCAATATATTTCCAAGTTGGTCTAGCTCTATTACGCATGCTCTGAGTACGTGACGAATTTCTCTTAGGTTTCGGTGGTTTGTGAGCAACAAAATTATTTAACGTCATCATCGATTCCGGTTTTGTAGGCATTTTCATATTGCTATGCGAAACAGTTTTTGAATCGTTGCAAACAGTCGCGTTTACATTATCCTTGTGTTCGTTGTCAAAATTAAATTCATAATAAACATGAGTTTTTAATGATGCGTTATTTTCTGCAAAATTTGTGTTGTTTCTCGTTTTGCTGATTCTAGTATCCTGCAAAGATTTCGATCTAAATACCGTTCTGTACAATATGTTCTCGTTGGCAGAACTTTGTGCATTATCCGTAGCGATCTCTACAATGTTATTAGGGTTTCCGCTATAAGTTTCGGAATTTTGTCTTTTTCGCTTATAATGCGAGTCAAATAACATTTCCAGAGGTGCAGATTTCACCAAAGAGTCCGAGTCATCGGTTAACACGCTCTCTGTACTTTGATGATCAGTGTTTTCGCGTAATGGAAACATTTGATAGTCTGACTCATCAGTTAATATACTCTCTTGACTTCTGCCCTCCTGCATCTTACGTCGAGACAAGAAAAAGCTCGCACTTGAGTGTCTATCTTGATCACAATGGTTATAATCCAAGACTTCAGCACTTCCTTTAGAGAATGACTCAACAGAAGCATCCGAAAGTATGCTTTCTTGAGAGCCAGTTAAAATTTTTTCCTGGATATTATGATAGTTCGAATAACTTCTACAGTCATTCATATGAATGTTTATCTGATAATCACTGGCGCAACGACGAGGCGGATTCTTGAAATCTCCTTCCAATGAATCGTCACTGAAATTGCCATTCTCCTCATCAGCATCGTCAATGATCTTTTTGATATTTTCTATATTATGCTCATTCATAGCGGGTAAGCTTTCGAAAGATTTTGCAACATTCTCTATATTCTTCTTATTATCATTCAGACCAATAAAATAACTACAAGATCTTCTCTTCTGACCAAATCTTGCAAATCGACTTATGTTCTTTTTACATTGCTCTTTCAACATTTTCAATTCTTCACATACAGGAGACTCGGGCAAAGATTGATTAGCCTTATTCAAGGACAGCTTATACTTTTCAGTTTTTTTTAATGTCAATGTTAAAGGACGATTAAAGGTTGTTTTTGTTTTCTCATTGATGCACAACATACTTGGACTTTTCGACAAATGATTTTCATTTGGTATTTCTACTTTAGGTAATGCATTCCCCATACTTTGAACCTTATTAATGGACTGCTGGGATTTAAATGTGGGCTTTGGATTTAGCATAGGTTTATAGGGATTAATTGATTTTGAAAATTGGTTTTGTTGACTGGAACTGTTACCTGTGCTAAGTCTATTTGAGTGATGATGCTTTTCCTGTATGTGACTGCTCAAATCAGATATGCTTTGGCTGGATTTCAGTAACGATCTATAACCGACCTGCAAAAATAAGAATATTTTACGAAAATTCTTGTAAAACATTTCGCTTATCTCATGCAAAGATTATTACTCACACTTTGCAATTTTCTTCTGGTTTCTTCTATCCTCCTCTGCAATTCTTCCCGTTTCTTTGCAACATCAACGTCGCCTTTTGCATGTTTTGTTGCGTTAACCACTGCTGCATTACGTATTTTGACATTACCGTCACTGAGTCTAGGCACAAACCAATCAAATTGTTGTCAAAAAAACCAGCAATTGTTAAAATAACAATCTATCGTAAAATTTCAATTTGCCAAGTCTTGTTTTACCTTCCATGAAACTGAGAGCTAATACTTGTTGTTTTTACACAATTTGGTAGTTCCTCCGCGCCACTAAGCGATTCAAAGGCATTCTTCAGATATTTTTCTCTGTGACTCTGTTTAGCAAGCTGATCAAAACCCTCTGAGCTAGCTTCAGACAATATAGATAATGGGTTTCTCTCAGCGCTAGGAGTCGATGCTCCGCCTTCTGAATCTGATTCGTCTTGACTTCCAGATGCGGTCAATTCGCTTGTCCGACTACTCTCTGTATTTTTCAACTTTCTTTGACGCCTTTGTGATCTATGCAAATAAAATATGCTTTGTACTATTTAATTCAAAAGATTCATAATACGATCGAAAAGAATACAGATATATTAAATCAAGAACAAACCTTCGAAGTTCTTCAACATCCATTGCATTAACGGTAAACTGATTTGACACAATATCATCTGGTGAGGGATAATACATTAATCTATGTGACTTTTCAGAACCAGTTGTTCCATTTTCTCCTTCGGAATAATCTTCAACATCCCCGTCATGTTCAGTGCTTTCATGATCCTGAATGACATACATCTTTTGATAAGAATATAGCAAAACGTTATTTATTAACAATATAATTGACAATTAAATTAAAAAAATAAATAACACATAAGTTATAATGAATAAATATAAGTTATGATAGATAAAATATCATATTAATGTTAATTGAGATGATTATATCGGCAGAAATATTATTTACACAACATATGATACATTTTGTCACGTTTGAAAATGTGATTTTGTAAATTATTTCCTAAACAGATTTTTTTTTATTATTATTATTTGAATAATAATTTTAAAAAATGTTTCACATTTTTAGGAAAATATACCTCAAATTTAAAACTGCCAAGACTACTATCGTCGGTGTGATGACGACTCCTCGATTGACGTGTCAATTTCGTAATGTTATTACTTCTCATTGTCACCTTATCATCATTCACCTAAGTCAGTGATTGAAATAAAATGTGATCAATGAATGAATAAAATAAATACGGCAGTAAATTGACAATGCAATCCAAATTATCAAAAAAAGAGATGATTAAAACAGCAAGAGCAAAGCAAAATAATCAATGAACAAAGATGAATGTTATTATATAAAATTGTTACGATTGTGACGATTGTTATTATATAAAAAGATAATAATACAATCAAGCAATGATATTTATATAATTCTATTAATACCTGTTTTGTTTCATTTTCTATTTCTCTATAACTTTTGGGATAAGATTGAAATACATTTTCCTCTTCTTCCTAAAATCGCAATTAAATGTTAATATTCTGTTCTTAGATTGAAGAGAACAGCAATATATCGAAAGAGTATAATATCATTCAATGTTTGATTATCATTAAAAAATAATTAAATAGTCACTTACTTAAAGAAGAGAATAAATTTAGAAAAATGACTAAACTATCAATTTCTTTTATTGAAAAACAGAAATACATTTTTCCTTGCATGTTTAAACTATGCAATGATTTACGGATATATCAACGGATATATAAATGTATAAAAAAAAGATTGAACTTATAAATCTCTCGTGGTTTAAATATTTAGAAATTTTTTAAATTTCTATTCAATTTGATAGCACTCTCTCTAACTTTGTAAATTTGATTTGAAATGAACAAAGGAAAAAAGATTGCATAGTTCAAAATATGTAAAAAATGATTTATTTTTTCTAAATAAAGGAAATTAATGTTTTGGTTATTTTTAGTTTATTAAGAGATGTGAGTTGTGATGTCAATATTATCAAATCTTGCCAATATAATATTAAAATCTTTAAATAATTTGCCAATAAAATCTTTTTTTTTATTTTGATATATTTTTTCTTGAAAAGTAAACCGAACTGATTTTTATAATTGTTAATTTCTTCAGAATTAATGGATTATGATTGTATTGTTCGGTTTTAAAAAATTCCAATTTTATTAAAAGTTACGATACAAGTTACAAAAAATATATATTTTTTTAATTATTAGGGGAACCGGAAAGTAATGTCATTTTCTTATATTAAATTCAAACAAACAAATTTTTAACAAGTTTTTATTTTTAGTCAATGATGTAATCACCCTCGTTATCAACCTTTTGCCATAGTCTAGTGTGCAAATTTTCAATGCCGGATCGATAAAAATCAATGGGTTTTTGAGCAAAATATCTGGAGATGGCATTTTGGATATCACCCAAATTTTCAAATTTTTTGTCACTTAGAAAGTTGATAGCATTTACGAACGTCTAATGCACTTGGATAAACATCGCAAATGTTTTTGGTAGCAACTGTTGCGTTACTACCTTTGTGAAACTCAAAAAGCATACAATRTCGGATATGTACCTCTTYTGRTATTTGGCTGGCCATTTCACCTCAAATTGCAAAAAAAATTTAAGATTTAATTATTTACAAGTAAACAAGTCACTCTAACTTTAAAATGTCTTTGGCACGATTTTGAAGTACACAATGAGCTGACAAATGACAATCAAATTGTCATGAGCAGAAACGACACTACTTTTGGGTCCCCCTAATATAATTAAAATTAAGAAAACTTATTTAGAAACAAGTATCAATCAAAATATAGCTAATTACATGAGAAAAAGAATTTAAATAAAAAAATGATTCGAATATGTTCAGTAAAGAAAGATATCTTTGGCTCTATAATTTCTGCATTTTTCCCCCTTAATTTGCAATTTATCTATCGCAAGTTATTTATCGCAAAAAAACTCCTAAAGATCTCCTTCTACGAACCATTTTACTAATAATTGTTTCTTGTCGATAATCGCTGTTACATTTTGTCTCTGTGCCACTATCAATGGAGCTATCCTTTGAGCCACCGCCGCCACTACCAACACTATCCGAATCAATGGCACTGCGCGACGGAGGAAATGGTATAACTTCATCGCTATCATAGACGGATTTCACAGTGATACTGTCACTCTGTTGAACTCTTTGCGCCCATCGTCCCTTTGGCAAATCAACACCGAGATATCTGATATTTGAGTCCAGTGCTGTACTATCATCAATACTCGCGGTATTTATTTGCTTCTTCGCCCATAATGGCAGCTGACCGACACTAAATCTATAATCTACATTCTGAGGCGTTGGATTTGCATTGGGATCGAGAAAATCCGGTGGAGGTGATCCAAAAATTTCATTATCCAATTGTAAGTCAATCCTACCACCGTTGACTTGGAGTGGTCTCCTATGAACATTTAGAAAAGATACAATTATTTCAGTGGAAGTTACGCAACGATAATTAAGATTTACAAACATGAAGAGAAAAACTACTTACTTGCCAGCGCGCATCGCTTGTTGGGCCAGACGAGCCTGCATGGTCACGACCATATCGTGCGGAATACGCCATACGAACACGCAGCCGTCGCCACTTGCAGACACAAGATGACGACAGTCTGGACTGAAACGCAAACCTGTTACCAGTTCCGAGTGGCCAACCATAGTAGCCATACATTCACCGCTATAATAATCGTACACACATAATGTTTTGTCTGTACATGAGGTAGCTACATAAATACCGGACGCATCTGAAAATAAATCGAATGAAACATTTCATAGATTATCTTAAATTGCTTAAATGACCTCGAGGTCATTAAAACAAAAATCGGTGTTTTAATTAAATACTGAGTAATCTTTAATAGTAAGGTATAAAGAAACCCAATTTTTTATTTCTTTAATGAAAATTTGATTGAAAAAATAAATTATTATTTTCAACTAACACACAAGGAGATTGTTCTCTTGCTTAAAATATATTATAATGCTCTTAGTACCCCCACTAATGTATGGTAAAAACATTCGATGCATCTCTCAAGCATTCGCGAGAAAATCGAGTTTGAAGTTTTGCGTGTAGTGTATATACCGCATGTTTTTGACATTTTTCAATTTCAGTGATATAGCTTAGTGAGGAGTAGCTTGCGCTTAACTACTACGGCGAGAACATTGCGTACTGTTAAAATCTAGATTTTTAACTTTTTTAAAAAATTTACATGTATAGATCATTGTAACATCCCAAATAGCAAAATGCTAACAGTTTGCTGGCAGATTAGCAACAAAATCGACCAAATTTCCACTGTGAATTCGTAACAATCTGTGTCTTAATTCGCAGATTAAGCTCAGAATCTATTGACAGAGCCTGTTAATATGCTATGTTAGCAGTTTGGCAGAAACTAAACAGGATCTGCGCGCGCGGGCAATCTGATAGCAGATTGGCAACAAAAAAACTGCAAATCCTGCTCGGTTTCTGCCACTAATTTGCTGGCATAATATGTCAATAAGTTTTACCATATTTCTGACAATGGCAGTTTGCCATTGTCAGACGTTACAGACTCTGTGTGAAATTTCTGTCATCAAAGATTGGTAGCATCTACTCAAAATCTATCTCTGTTTCACTATTTAGGATATTATTGAATAAATAAATATCTACATCCATTTTTTTATATATATTTTCAAATTTATCACTCGACATTTTTGAATATAAGGAATCAAAGAAATAAAAAGAGAAACTAATAAGAAAAAAATTAAAAATAAGTGCACATTATAGTTAATTTATTTATCATAATATATTTTAATCCTTTAACTACCGGTAATATCAATAAGCGACGACAGTGCAAATTTACTGGTATTTAAAGGGTTAACACATTTCATTACTCATTCTTGGACTTCTTGGAATCTTTAGGTAAGTTATATGTAGCGGATGATATTTATCATAAACATGTAAAAAAGTTGCATCAAATGCTTTTTATCATATTAGTAGGGGGTACAATACTGTAACAAATTTATTTTAAGCTCAATTAAATTTGAGAAGACAATCTCTGGTGATCCTCTTGTAAGTATGAATGAGTCTATTCGATCAGAGTTAGATTTAGTGTATTTTAATAATAAATTTCTGTATGAATTTATATATATATATATATATATATATATATATATATATATATATATATATATACACAAGGCGAAGTTTAATAAGTGGAGACCAATGTTTTATCACAGGAGTTATCAACTGCAAATCTATACTGTAATCAACTAAATATTTCATAGATGACAGCTGCTTGGGTCGACTGTGCGTACTGAATGTCCGAGTATGATGTACAATCAAGTTCTAAAGTATGAATTAAATGGCATATATCATTTTATAGAAGCTATGCTTAAAAAATATATTTAACTCTTATATATTTAACTCTTTTCTTAAACACGGTTTATTTTTGCTCGTTTTTATTTTTATACAACTTTCCCGCATTCTTAACAAATTAAAAAGGAAATTCTTTTATAGTATTTTTTTGCATTCTACAGCATTTATAGTATTCCACAAGAATAGCATTTTACATCTAATTTTCTTTTTACGCGATAGATATGTTCCGCATAATAAGAAATCGCGTAGAAAGAATTTCCTTTTTAATTTGTTAAGAATTTAGCGGGAATGTTGTATAAAAATAAAAACGAGCAAAAATAAACCGTTTAAGCGTTTAAGAAAAGAGTTAAATATATTAATTAAGCATGCATAGCTTCTATAAAATGATATGTGCAATTTAATTCATACTTTAGAACTTGATTGTACATCACACTCGGGCATTCAGTACGCACAGTTGACCCAAACAACCGTCATCTATGGAACGTTTAGTTGATTACAGTTGCAGTCGATAACTCATATCCTATGGTAAAACGTTGGTCCACTTATTAAAATTCACCCTGTATATAGATCCTGAGCTTAATCTGCGGATTAAGACACAGACTGTTATGAATTTACAGTGGAAATTTGGTCGAATTTGTTGCTAATCTGTCAGCAAACTGTTAGCATTTTGCTATTTGCGATGTTACAATGATCTATACATGTAAATTTTTTAAAAAAGTTAAAAATCTAGATTTTAACAGTACGCAATGTTTTCACCGTAGTATATTTCCCAGTCCTGCAAACTGAACGAATACTTTCGATCTTAAAACACAGTTCTGAATGGACGAATAATAATATCATGAATTAAATAATACTGATGCTAATAAGTATTCTTTAAAACTATAAAGAATTTATTATGAAAAATATCACCTTACGCCAGAACTTCGAACCTGATCTTCATACTTTCTGGATAGACATCTTACCAATTAAATTTAATCATTAAGGCATGATGTGGTGTTACTTATCGCAATAATTAATAAATTATGACAGAATTTTTAAGGCAACATAAAATAAATATATGAATGTACAATTGTAAATATATTTAAAAAATTTCTATCATTCAATTCAAATTTCTATCATTCAATTTATTTTAAATCGGAGAATCATCCTCCTTCCGATTATATTACATATTTCTATCTTATATTATAACTATTTAGAGAACCCTTTATGAGTCACCAAAGTATCTCTATATATTGCTATTAAAAAATTTTTCAGTATTGTAGAGCAGTGATGTGTGATGAATTATAAATTATTTATTTTACCTAGAACAACTTTAATCAGTGAGCCATCATCACTAATGGAGCCTTTAAAAGTTTTGCTGTGTTTACCCGTAGTAACATTGTAAACTCGAATATTCCTATCTTGACAGGCGGTTAACACGTGCTTTTGTCCGGAATCGACTTCCATGTCATACAGAGTAGTTTTTCCCTGAGCGTTACGACCTCTAGCAAATTGTAACATGCCACCTGGTGTCTAAAAACATAAGAGAGAACATCTTGGTAAATGCAGATCTCAAACTAATTAAGGTAATAGAGATGACGTACAGAGGTTAATGGACAAGCAAAAATCAGTTCTTAAAAAATATAAAATCACTTATTAAATTAACGTAATTAAAATGCAACGGAACGTTTCGGTTTCACTTAGTCTTCATCAGCGTAAATGAAATAAATATGTAATACAAATAATAAAACAAAGATACGACACATTGGAATTGTTAACGCAGATCGAAAAAGTAAAATTATAGAGAACTGTATCAAGAGTCGGATGCTTAATTACATACCGATAAATTAACGAAAAATCAAAATAATATCGTTTGATATTCATTTCTTTGGTAAGTCGGTTTCATTAGAGATGTCATAATAACCACAACTACTTAGAGTCGAAAACTTTGTCAGACCTGTCGAAGGTATATTCTTGATTTTCGTTACTAATTCCACCAAACAGACATTATTGACAATTAATTGATTTTTACTTTTCTAACTCTACTCCTTCTCGTCTTCAAACAAAGAATTCGATTATGACATGACAGTTCTAATATTGGACACCATCATCTCTATTGACTTAGCGTTTTGTTTAAATATTCGAATTAATTACACTATTCAACAAAAAGTAACTTTTCTTCAAACACAACAATTTACCACGAAGAAACACACAATGATCATTTCTCAATTTAATTTTTGAGGAAATATGATCCCCTTTATCCAATTATTCCATCATATTAATTTATCAATATAAAATTAAGTATGTTGTTAGGAACTCTTCAAAAAGAATTTACTATGTCAATTATGATTAAAAAATATTCATAATTAATACAGATTAATATATAAACAATCTACATTATCTAATATGTGTCATAGCATTTAAAATTGTATAACAAAACTAACTAAACTAACGCAAGTCGTAACATTTCAATTAAATTGACGCCCCATAAATTAATCTTAATACTACAACGGATATCTTATAAATTTACGCTGATAACAATTATTGTGGAAAGATTCAGTACCGAAGTTGTGTAAAAGCAGAACATGATAGTCAATACGTTTAAACGATGGCGTGGTCAGTGTGATGTAAAATTTATTTATTCCCTCATACGTAGCTCATTCATCGGTTCCCTCACGAGAATAGGCAGAGTCAAAGGTGATAAAAAAATACAGCTTTGTGATCCAAAAATGAGAAGATATATTGTGGGAACAGAGTGAAAATCGTGAGACACGAATAATGTGTCAACATCTATCTCATATAGCGTTGAGATAAAGACAACATAATTTTAATTTTAATCGCAATAAAACTTCTTTAACAAGTCACATATCATAATCATAACATGCCTAAATACATTAAAATAGCCCTTTTTGCAACTTTAATCATAAATGTCTCAAAATTGTGACATGATAAAGCAATTTAATAAATGAATTACGGGAAATAATTGCTTTCGTTCTTGTGCATTTATTTATTGAATAGTGTTATCAATCATCGAGCATTACTTACCGATTGCAATTGCCTAAAAATAATACTCTTATCTGCGCCGCAAGATACCATCTGTATTTGATTCAATTGATTGAAAAATCTGACTGCAGTAATGGAAGAACTATGATCGTCGAGTGTCTGAAGAAAATTGTATTCTTGATCGACGCTAAAAACGTGAATCAATCTATCGCGAGACGCGCTTGCCAATAATCTAGGAGCGTCTAGTGAATGTCGGGAGAACCTGGAATATTCCAGACATAGCACCTCGGCATCATGTGCCTCTATCAAACACAGTTCTTCTAACGAAGAAACATCATGAATTCTGATATTGCCGGATCTGGAAATAATATGCAAATATTCATTCTTCATCTTTTTATTTTTTTTCAATCAATTTTTCTTTTCTCACCTATCACCAGAAGCAAGATGCTTGCCATCCGGAGCAACCCTTATTGATCTCACGCCGTTACGGCCATCATAAGAAGCATCACTCTTTTCAGTAGATCCGACAGCGGCCAAGTCCAGGTCTTTCAGATAAGTCAATTCTGCATCCACATACAACACCTTAAGCAACTCCTATCAATAAAAAAATAAAAGGACATTGCAAAATAATATATCAACTTTATATTTCGTTCTGTTAGACAAAGTTTTACAAAGGGAGTAAGGTTGGCATGCTTGTGTGTGTCTGTGTACTAACATTGCTGTAAATGTTCCGTTTGTATAAGGTATCATCCGGCGAATTGTTTTTCTCTAGATTCCAGACTCTTATCGTGTCATCGCTGGAACAAGTGATGAAACTTCCAGGCGGCATTGCACCAACAAAATCTGAATCAGCCGGATACATCTCGACGCCCCAAATGCAAGCTGAATGATATAAGAACGAGTGTGATTTGCCGACCCGTTTGATATCTCTCACATCCCAAACATAGATGCTGTGGTCATTATATACGCAGGTCAGCTTATTATTTCGCTCGTCAAATGCCAATGCAATCGCGTCCGGATACCTCGCGTTAGGCGGATGTTGGGACATATGGCTGAAAAAGTGAATAGGAAGATATTCCTGACTTGTTGTAATAGAGTATTGTCAAAATATATCATTGTTATAAAATATAAACCTGATGGATAATCCTTGCGCAACATCCACTCCCAAATAATGTGTCCTTGGTAGCGTAGTAATAAATTGAAGTGTGTTAGGATTAAAACATCTTACAATACCATCGGCGCATCCAGTAAAAATATATTTATCTCCAATTGCCATACAATTAGCACTACTTGTCTGAAAAAAAGAACAAAAATTTTTCTCATTGTTAAAAAACAAGTTTAGTTAATCTCCTGTTAGGAAGCAGCTATTTTCAATATAGTCTTGACTTTGATATATGTTATAAAAAACATCCTTTTGAGTAATAATCAAAAATTTTAGTCATCCCTCGTTGTTTATTAAAATGTAATTAACAAAAAAAGTTTCATAAATACATAATACATAGTTTTGATATTGTATGCATTTAAGAATAAATAAAGACAAACAAGGACAAGCAAAATAAGATGTAAAGTATAAGAATTTTATGAGAATATGATATAGAAATATAATATGGTATGTTTCTGCTTCATTCAATTATTTTCAACCGTATAATTAATACAATTAAGCGCATAAATTGAATGCAAAAAACACATAATAAATTGCATGTTGAATAACCTATTAGTACTCATTAGAGACGGCAAGAAGCCATCTTAAATTATATGTTTCGGCTCAATTTCTTCAGATTAGTAAGCGTCAAGAGAAAATTAGCATTAACAGTACGTTTGATAGTCGTGAAGAATCATTTCTAAAATCTATGAATGTCGTTCACAAGCGAAGAATGAAAGGCCGCGAAGAAAAGACCTTTGGATGTGCTATTAATTAAGTCTTTTAATTAGGTGACGCAAATGATAGATAAGATCAAAATAATTAAAACTTAAGAGGATGCTGGACAGATGACCGAACTTGAACGATCTCAATAATACAGACATATCTAATTCAGAACTAAAAATGAAATGATAAGATATATAATGATAACACGATTGTCGATAATGAAAGTGACAAGGACAACACGCTTTGTATTGCTCTACTATATCGATATCGCACATACACATTTGCACAAATTTTCATGATCGTACAGTTAATCGTACTTCTCTGTTTATTTCTCTTGTAAGCTTTAAAATCATAAATTCATAATGTTCTTCTTCGCTATTATTAAAATATGGGCAAATACTCTTATTTTGGTTATATGTTTGGAATCATTTATTTATATCATGCAATGAATTAATCTAGGTGATAACAGGAAACTGTAATTAAAAAATTTTTATTTTTCGTATTGTTTTTTATTTACCCAGATTTGTTTGCATTTTTTTTCTTATTCTGAAGAAGGATTTTTTATTTTGTATGAAGAAAACGAAGAAAATAGAGAAATACGAAATGTGCGTTTGGTCGGTAATACAGACGACTCCAGCATTCTCTTAAATGATGAAAATGACTGATTCACGATTGCTGCCAATTGTATCGCAAATTTGGTAAATATAGATAAAATAGTTAAGAGATAAAAGTAAACGAGTAAAATCTCAGTCAGTGTATAAACTGAATAAATTATAAATAAAGTTAAAAATAAATACATTGCAGTTTAGGTATTAGAAAGGCAGAAAGTTAGAGAGTAACGGTGTATATAAGACGCGAGACAAACATTGATTAAAATAACAACAATGCTAAAGTTATAGTTTGTTGATAATGGGATATTAAATATGCTTCGTAAAGGCTTTCAGTGTCCGTTTGAAAGTTAAGACAGTTTGTTTGTTTAATGAAGATATCTCAGAGAGCGTTTGTCCAAAAATAAGATTTTTCGTCTCCTACATGGGATATAGAGAGAGCTACACATAGTTCCAATCAAAATCGTGGTCAAACTACAACCTGCTCAGAACATAGATTGTTTCAGAATGTTTCAACGAATGTGATTTTTGTGTTCAGATATTCTAGTTTTGAATTGTTTATCCATTTGTCCGACATAAAAAGCATCGCAGATTTTACAAAACATCTTATAGATTACATTATTTAAATCATGTGATAAAGTATCCTTGTGCGCTTTGATGAATTCATGCAGCTTATCCAGACTAAAGAAAGAAATTTTAACCTCAGTACTATTAAATTGAGTAAACTTCTCTGAAATTGATGAAATGAAAGGAACAATCAATCAAAAAGGTTAATTAATAACATTATAAAAATTATTGTTGTTTTGTTTAACTGTTCGTTAAAAAAGCTTTTGAGATAATTATTGATAGTGTCAAAAATAAATTTTAGTTTAATAATCATTGTCCAATAATACAGAAAGTCAAAATTCTTAATATGATATTTAGGATGTGAAAATAGAAAAGTTTACTACACCTATAAGAGTATATCTCTTTTTGGAGAAATTGAATGTTGAGATAAAGCATTTAGGTATCTGCCTGAAAACTTGGTTTCAGTCAAATTTAATGATATTATTGTATTTTGATAAGAGTAACAGCTCAAAAATTAATTTTCTTAATTCAATTTCTCTTCCATAATAAAGTAATAAAGTAATTTTTAGGATGGAATAAATTAAATATGATGAAGATAGAATCATGTAAGACATGGAAAAATTAACGGAGCCGATCGGGATTCAAATTCGGGATCCTTCGTTCTTCTTCTAACAGCAGGCCTATCATTTAGGCTGCATGACCACAATGCTCCGCTGTATCGAAGTAAAGGCCACACACAAAAAAACTTAAGCAGCAAGCAAATCAAG
Source organism: Cephalotes varians (assembly GCA_037157785.1). Taxonomy (NCBI): domain Eukaryota; kingdom Metazoa; phylum Arthropoda; class Insecta; order Hymenoptera; family Formicidae; genus Cephalotes; species Cephalotes varians. The sequence continues at coordinate 75,394 of JANQDE010000322.1, forward strand.
CAATCACAGCCAAGAATTTAAGGCAAAACCTAAGCAGTAGCAAATTCAAATTGTTAATTTCCTTATTGCTTACATCTAACCGCTTAAGTTTTTTTGTGTGCCATGACCTTAACTCGAGATGCCTTAACTTTCTTACAGTTCGACAATATGATTCGTAGAATAAATGAAGCAATTCGATCCTTACGTGCTGAAGAAATTCTTCGAGCAATCAATTGCTTTCAAAATACAGTAGATGCATCGCAGAGAGTGCTCAATTTGAACATTTAATCGCTTAACAAAACATACACTCATTCATTCCCAAACGTGAGAGGTAAGGGGACTCACGTGAATCAAGCACCCCGAACGTGAGAAGCAAAGGGACTCACGTGAATCAAACATCTCAATGGGATGAAATTCTCGTTACGTCTACGTCGTTTCCACGCTAAGCACGGGAAAATGCATGCAGTCAATTTGGACCTGATTGATCATCAAATATATCAGTCCAGTTGACAAACAAAAACAGAGTACATGTAACTTTGACTCCCCTTTCCCTTTCCCATACACCTATACACACACCCACACACGAGATTAAATCCGACTAAATAATCTCCACATGGTACACCTTGGGTAATGCTGATGCTGACGGTACTTATAACTTTCAAGCCTTATAACTCGGAAAGTATTTAATGGAAAAATATTTCATTACAATGTTTTGGAAAGCTCTCGAGGTGTGCTATAAGAATAAAAAATAGGGGTTTCATTAAAAAAATTTAAAGTGACATTGCTTTGACCTGGTGACGCCATCAAAGGTCAGACCGATTAGATCACTGAATGAATCATTTAGAATCCCACAACTTTTGTCTGAAACGTTTTTTTCTAAAATGCTCTGTTTCCGAGATAAAAGAAGTGTATGGTTAGTCTCAGACACCCTAAATATATGTGTGTGTGTGTGTGTGTGTGTGTGTGTGTGTGTGTGTGTGTGTGTGTGTGTGTGTGTGTGTGTGTGAGTGTGTACACACATATACAGGGTGTTCTATTTTAAAAGTTGCACTAAAATATTTCTTCAGCAAAGCATTTTCAAAAAAAATGGTTCTGACAAAAGTAGTTTAAGTCGAAGGGGAACATAAGAAGATACCACTGATTTGATCTTAGGTGACGTCGTTGAGATCAGGTCAAGATCACATCAACTTTTTTAAAAAGATTACCATATTTTTGATTCCAGAATCTAATAGCTGATAGCAAGAGCATTTCAAAATACTATAATGAAATTCATTTTCATTAAGTACTTTCCGAATTATGAGACTCGAAAGTTACAATCTTCAGCATTAGCACTGGAACCCTAAATTTATTGTGAATTAGTCATTTTTGCACAGCAATCGCTATTTTTGTCTATTTTTCAATATTCTGACAAAACTAGAAATTTACCTTCAAATCGACATGTGAAAGTCAAAATAACTGGTCATCTTCTCCATAGGAAAAAAATGTTTAAGTAATCCAATGTCCACAGCTATTCAAATTGCCTGCGTTCAGTCATCGAAATAATAGACACGACAAAACCTCCTGACGAGGACGTAGCAGGATGGATTTTTCTCTTTTCATTTATTAGAAAAATATGAAAGTATGATGATATATGATGATTTTGAGAATGTCCAACGTCAGGATAGAGCAAAATAGCAAATTTATGTGAATGCATCCTTTAATAGTAAAAAAGTCAAATGCCATGTGGAATTTCTTCATAGAGCTTTTTCATAAGACTCGTCATTATTCTCTTAATCTCGAGTGACAAAATAGGACATTATCCATTTTTCCATTCTTCCATTATTTCGCAAAAATGCTTTCATTAGCTAAATCAAAATGGCATTAAAATCCATTCTGCTACGTTCTTGTATCACACTCGTTCTTGTGAAATCCATTGACAAGAAATAATCGGCATAAATAATTTTGCTAAAGAAGCTGGAATTAACAATCCGGAAATAGCACATTAATAAATTTAGGGTTTCGGCCAATGCTGAAGACTGTAACTTTCAAGTCTCATAACTCAAAAAATACTTAATAAAAATAAATTTCATTATAGTGTTTTAAAAAATTCTTGCTATCAGCTATTAGATTCTGGAAAAAATATGGTGATTGATTAAAAAAAAATCGATGTGACCTTAATCTGATCTTAACCATGCTACCCAAGATCAAATCAGTTGTACCCTCTTATGTCCCTCTTTGATCCTCTTTGACAAACAACTTTTGTCTGAAACATTTTTTCTGAAAATGCTTTGCTGAAGAAATATTTTGGTACAACTTTTAAAATGGGACACTCTATATATAAATAAATAAATAAATATATATATATATATATATATATATATATATATTGAGGAAAAAGTTTCTTCGTATTTTCCCAGTAAATGGCTTTAAGATCGCATAACTCTGGGTAATATTAATCGGATATGGCAATATTTGCGTGTGTGAAAGGTGACATATCATAAAGTAATTAAAAAAAAGTTGTGATATTTGTTTATTCAGTCAAAAGTTATTCCGTCTAAAAATGAGTGAAAATAAAGAAGAAATTCGATACATTTGAAATTTTATTACAAAAAAAGGGAAGATTTCGATGCAGGCTGTTAAAAAAATTTGTGATGTTTATAGACGTGATGCAGTATCACTACGTGTGGCACAAAGTTGGTTCAAACATTTTCAATCGAAGCAAGGTGAAGATCTGCAAACAGTGGCAAAGCCAGGATTGACGCCAAGAAAAGATGCTCTGTGTGTGTGTGTGTGTGTGTGTGTGTGTGTGTGTGTATGTGTGGGTGGGTGGGTGGGTGGTAGGATTGGAAAGGAATCGTTCACTACGAGCTGCCGCCCAGTCAAACGATTGATTCTAACCTCTACTGTCAACAACTGGAAATATTACGCCAAACAATCGAGAGAAAGCGACCAGAATTGATCAATAGGAAAGGCCAGGTCATCTTTCATCATGACAACGTCAGACCTCACATATATTTGGCCATTCATCAAAAATTGAGAACTTGATTGGGAAGTTTTGATGCATTTACCTTATAATCCTGACCTTGCCACTATCAGACCATTTGTTTCGAGCTCTACAAAACTCACTTAACGATGTAAAGTTTACTTAAAAACAAAGCCTGTGAAAATCGCTCATCGCAATTTTTCATCCAGAAATCACAGAAGTTCTACAATGATGGGATTATGATTTTAAGGTGGTCGAACAAAATGGCACATATTTGGTTAATTAAATTTTTTCAAAATATGAAAAAAAAACTTGTTTCATTTTTACATAAAAATACGAAGGAACTTTTTCCCCAACCCAATATACAAGATATTCAAAAAGAATGGGACCACCTATCTCTAAAAGTACGCACTTTCTGAGAAAATGATCCGAATAAAAGTTGTAGGGGTCATAAAAGACTATCTTTTAACCAATGTTGACCTTTAACTTGACTTGAGGGTCATCTCAAGGTCAACATTGAATCTTTTAATGATTACAGTGCTCGGAATTAAGTGCACATTTCAGCCCGATTTCCGAGGCACAGCCCACCGTCTCCCCACTACCGCTCGTAGCTCGACGGCCGAGCCGCCGATCGCTCACGTGACGCTGTGCCTCAGGAGCGTCGCGATAAGAAATATGCTGGAACCGTACCTTTCGGCAAATTATCATTAAGATATTTTCCTTCCTACATA
>JANQDE010000322.1:82435-92435 GCA_037157785.1 Cephalotes varians
ACACACACACACACGCGCAGGCGTGTCAGTCTCGTAGGAAAGAGCCCATTCGGTCGACTCTAATTTCTGAGATATTCACCGTTTTGTAGATTTCGGTCAGAAATACAAAAAAAATTTTTTTCGCGATTCGTATAGAGCAATGCTCGGAATTAGTTGCACATTTCAGCCCACTGTTTCTCCACTACTGCTCGACGACCGAGCCGTCAATCGCGCATGTGACGCTGTGCCTCAGGAGCGACGTGATATAAGGAATATGCTGGAATTGTATCTTTCGGCAAATTATTATTAAAATATTTTCCTTCTTACATAAGTTTCAGTTTTAACAAAATTCAATTTTCTCTTATTAACATATTATACATATTCTACTATAAATTAATTAACAATAATTACAATACGATAATTATAATGTGAACAATATAGCTTTCTATATTAACTTTAAAATGTTATTGAAGCGTGCGTGCGTGCATATAAGTATAACGTGGTACTGCCACTCGCATTTCGCGTCACAATTATTCTATATTTTGTGGAGCGCCTGTAGTGTGATCAATTAATTTTGTTAATAACTTTTTCATAGACAATGAGCGACGGCTAAAACTTTTTGGATGTTACTTAGGATCATCTGATCTCAACAATATATATCAAGGTCGAAGCGCTTGCCTCCATTATTGCCAATTTACCGATGTAACTCCTGGCGTTAAGATGTTGTGAAATCAACATGCCATTTTAAAAAATGTGAAATTTTACACACAGTTCCATTTGCACCCAAAATAGTTTTACAATTCCTGATAGGTGTTAATAATGGTTCCGTTGATTTAGCTAAATAAAAATAAATAAATAAATTCTAATGGGATGCCAACTTCATGCGGCACCCTAAGTACCTCAAAAGATAATGTTTATTACGAATTTCTATAGTTCTCGAAGAGTTCTACAGTTCCTAATAGCTTTTAGCGACAATTCTGGTCTCTAAGTATTTTTAAACAACATTTAAATCACAGCGCTGGCACCCTACTACAAGAATAAAGTACTACGTAACAGCAAGTACTGCTTGTCAGCCGACTGCTTGCTATTTTCGAATAGTTCTACAATAGTTCCATCGTTTTCTATAGCTTTTGCTCGGAGTATTTGCTTTTCAATACGTTTAAACAATTAGTAAGTCAGAGCGCTGGCACTCCATTACAAGAGTAAAATATCATGTAACAGTCAGTCCCAGTCGACTTGTTGCTATTTTTGGGTAATTCTGCAATAGTTCCACCGCATTGTATAGACTATGCACGGAAGAAGCGAAAGGTTTTCTGAAAATTTGTTTAATTGTAAGGTAATCTTAACAGGTAAACTTAACTTTGTCTTTAAAGTGATTTTCCAATATTACATTACAATATTTTTCACGGAGTGAAGGTTTAAAGTGTATGGATTTTCTCTAAAAATTGATAATAAGTTGCCTCAGATGTTTGCATTACCCCGGGTATACCACGGGGAGATTACGCGGTCGGACTTACACCTCGCGCATGCGCGGCCGCGCGCGCGCGCGTGTGTGTATACGCGCTTTTTTTTAGTTTTACATGTGTGGATGTACGTTCTTTGAAGTCTCTTCTTTTAAAGTCATCACATAAGGAACGAGTAACATGTGTAGTGTATTTGTTAAGTAGTTTATTTAGTATTATTTAGTATATTTAGTTCTATCTGGCATGTAGTATTAAGTGGCCTAATCTCTTGCAGACAGTTTGCTATTTCACGCTTTTTATTTAAGTCGTCATATTTATACCATCGCGTACCTGTTAGTGCGAAAGCAATGCCCATTATTCCGATTTTCGTATTGCGAGTAATGAACGACACCTGTAAAATGTAAGTAATGAAACTTAAAGGGTGAATTCGTTTATGCAGTCACTGTGGCAGAGGGTATCATTTTATTTTCATTGTTCATTGGACGTAAACAAAGATAAAATGATACCTTCTACAGCAGTGACTGCATAAATGAATTCACCCAAAATGATAGTTTTTGTGATGCTGTTTAATGTATGTTTCAGATCTACACGTCGATTATTGTAACAATAATTTATAAAAATAGATGAATCGATTATTATATAGTTTCCATAAATATTGCAATATTTTTTGAAGTGTTGTATATAAGACATGTTTCACATTTCAAACGTCGTTAATAACACGTTGCATATGATGTAATCCTTCCTACAAAAGAATATCGACAATGATATTTAATGTCATTGTTTGACGCGATTCTTTAACGCCATTAATACAAATGATTGTAGTTGTACAATTAGACTCATTGTGAAAAAGGTAATCCGTTAAGTGAGCAACATTACAATTAGCATTAAGTCGCTTAATGTGTATAAGTGTTTAATCGAATCGTGAAAAAGTGGTAGGTTTTGCAAAATCAAAGCTCATTCATAATAATGTCTTGAAAATATTCTACTATCTTCTAGGAGGGATTTTACCAATCGAAATATATGATCTAATGATGAATGAAGTGAATTTCTATATGCTGCATGTGTTGCGATTCCACTTGCAACAAGTTGCAAAAGTGAATCGAATGCACATGTTTCTTGTAGTTATCATTGTCTGTATTATTGGTTTACATTTACTGCCATTAATAATAAGGGACAAATTGAAAGATTTAATAGTTTTTAGATAATCCCATTCAGGATATTTAATCTAAATAAGATGGCTTAGCTCTTTTTTTAGTAGGAGCTTCTTGTTCGTTAGTTGAATCTGCCAAATCATGTCAATTTTCAAAAATATTCTACAGACAATCGGTTTTATTAGTATCCCCTGCATCATTTGAATCTTCTTTAAGAAGAATGTATATCTGAATCGCATTCGATTGTACTTTTGTTATTACTCTGTACTGCTGCATCAGAAAGATTTTCGATATTATAAATGTATCTGCAGAAGAATCTATTGTTACGAGGCCAAGATATACCATCAAGTAAGCAAGAATTAATACAAGAAAGCAGGATTAAAAAGCAAGCAATATTACTAAAACTTGACCTCGTAATATATTAATTTAAACAGCGAAATATCACGTACTCTGATTGCGCGGTCGGTTCTCAGAATGCCGACCGCAACAACCGAATACGGAAATAAAAGTACTATATAATCGCCGGGAAAAAGGCGAAGGCGGATTCAGAAGTAAAAAGTAAAACAGTCAGTTCGGTCATACGTTCGTCGGTACTTTATAAAAGAATTAAACTCTGTGTCAAGTGTTATTGAATTTTATTTCATTTTGTAATAAAAAGTGAACTTATAAAAGTGTGCTCAATTTCCCTCTCTGCATCTTGATCCCACAACAACTGGTGGCAGCGGTGGAATCATAATTGTCATCAGTCATGAATTTTTCAACTTCGGATATTTCGTGCTTTTGTGTAGAAATAGAAATATCAGAATTTCTAAGAGGTATTATCTGAGAATTATCTGAGGTGTCGACTATTGCGTTATCTTCAGATGACATTTTGTATTTGATTATTCCGTTGTGATGAAACATTGTTGATCATAGTAATGTCATTTTTATTAGAAGTCAGCATAATTTTTCTATCCAAGAAATTTAAGTGCTGGATGCATTTATCTGCCTACATGGGAAGTTGACCTTTAAAGCCACGATTTTTCAAATCTGAAAACTCTGCTTCGAAGAAGCAGCGATTTCATCAGATCTTTTAAAGAATGGACGCATTATTTCCGTCCATATGAGTAAATATGGTAGTAAACATTTTTTAACTTGTTCGGCAAAATCGGGATTGTAACAAGCGTTGATAATGCTACGATCTTTCGAATCTTCTGCAATTTTTTTGGACGAATTCAAAACAGAAATGCTCCATCCAATCGGTGTTATCTGCTTTATATTTGGAAAAAACGTTCAGAAAAACGTTCAATCTCTGGATTCTCATCGTTATTTTTGACGGTGTCTAATATATCATCAAAATTGTTGCTACCTTTAATTATATTATTTAAATATTGTATGCGTACTTCGGACATTAACATATTACCATTCATTGTACAACCAATACTCTTACTTAGCGCTACACTTAATAATGATTCCATAAAATATTCTAATTCTTTGAAAGAATCCTTTGAAAGATGAGGTAAACTTGGCTGATACAACGCGGATAAAATGCTAATACTAAGATCTTATCTTTCCTTTTTAAGCATTTCCATTTAGATAGAAATAAGGTGACGAATATCTAATCTGATATAAATCTGATATAACAAAATGGAATCGTGTTTCCCAAAATGGAATCGATATTTCCCAAAACGGTTACAGCAAAATATTTATTTAAATAATCTTAAAAATTATATATTAAAAATTAACACGTTTCGCGAAAACATCCGAAATGGCAATTAAAATGACCCATCCGAAATCAGTTACGTCTGTACGTGGAATAGAGACACCTGCAGCAATAATATTGCATAAGAAAAAAGCAATCATCAGTGCCCTATGATCGGCTGAGATCATTTGAAATACAGGTATACTGCCATCCTTACTAACAATGATGCACTGATACAAAAATATTGGTGGATTCTATTTTTACAAATTATCGTTACAATAATCGATGTATAGATTTGAAACATACATTAAACAGCATCACAAAAATTATCACTTTAGGTGACATTAATTACATTTTAACAGGTGTCGTTCATTACTCGCAATACGAAAATTGGAATAATGGGCATTGCCTTCGCACTAACAGGTACGCGATGGTATAAATATGACGACTTTAATAAAAAGCATGAAATAGCAAACTGTCTGCAAGAGATTAGGCCACACTTAATATTATACGTCAGAGAGAACTAAATATATTAAATAATACTTAATGAACTACACACGTTATTCAGTCTTTATAGTGATGACTTAAAAAGTAGACTTCAAAGAACGTGCATCTACACACGTAAAACACAAGCGCGCGCCTACACACACGCACACACACATACACATACGCGCGTGCGAAATGTAAGTCCACGTAATCTCCCCGTAATATCTCCACCTCGGATAATGCAAATACCGGCGGCAACTTACTAACAAATTTTTAGAGAAAATCCATACACTTTAAATCTTCACTCCGTGAAAAACATTGTAATGTAATATCGGAAAATCACTTTAAAGACAAATGTTAAGATTACCTTACGATTAAACAAATTTGCAGAAAAACTTTCGCTTCTTCCACAGTCTATACAATACGGTGGAACTATTGCAGAACTATCCGAAAATAGCAAAAAATCGCCTGATACTTGCTGTTATGTGGTTCTTTATTTTTGTAGTGGGGTGCCAGCGCTGTGATTTAAATATTGTTTAAAAATACTTAGAGACCGGAACTGTCGCTAAAAACTGTAGAACTCTTCGAGAACTGCAGAAATTCGTAATAAAGATTATCTTTTGAGATACTTGGAGTGCCACGCGAAGTTGGCACCCCATTAAGAATTTATTTTTTTTTAGCCAAATCAACGGAACTATCATTAACATCTATCATCAGGAACTGTAAAACTATTTTGGGTACAAATGGAACTGTGTATAAAATTTCGGATTTTTGAAAATGGGGTGCTAACTTCACAGCGGCTGGCGTTAAGGGGTTAGTCCATCTTGAGACTTTAAAAAGTTCGAAATTTTTTTTTGCTGAAATCGATAGTTTAAAGTCTTGAGTATAGAATTTTTTATCCGAAAGTAAAATTCCAAATATTACAAAGATAAATATTACAAAGATATAGATATTGATTATATCGAACGGTGCACAACACCGCTCAGCGTGTGCCTTCTATTAGGTGCCTTCTAATGGTAAAGACACCATTTTGATGGCAAAATCACTCCGACAAGCCGAGGAAGATGCTTTAGATGTAGAAGGTTTACTGTATAGCCTCGATATTGCTGACTAAAGGTAAAATCTCAAAATTATCATTTTAGAAAAGAAAAACTTTACTTGAAACTATCATGTTTCTCTCAGAATAATTTTCAAATGGGTGCCTACATTACGTGCGGAGCTCCAAAAAACGTGCTGTAGCGTCGTCATTTTGTTTTTCAGAAATATAATTTTTATATTTTGTACACTAAGATAAGAGTAATAAATAGGTATAAAAAATTTTTTTGTATCATATATAGTTTTTTAGTAATCAATTCCCAAAGTAAGGTATGATTTTGAAACCTCCAAGGTAGATTAATTCTTTAATCTTCCGTGCTAAATAATTTCGGTAAATAATTTTTCAAATTCATTTTTTTCAGGCAATCTTGAAGCTAGGAGGTTTGCGGTAACATTTCAACTTATAATCTCTAATCATCGAATCTGATGCTAACTCCATTTCGAGCTCTTTTCTATAAGACTGACAAATAAATTAATGTATTCTACATAATCAACAAGAGTTAGAGAAAGAGATCCTGTCAGGTTATATAAAATTTAATCTTAGATTTATAATATAACTTTAATGACGGATATTTTTACGAGATTTTCATATTTTTTATTATATGTTATATTTATACGTTATATTTATATGTTATATTTATATGTATATTATAATAATATTTATAATAATAATATTCATATGTTATATGTATATTTTTTATTATATGTATATTTATTATCTAATGATGTTTATAATTTCAAAACTATTGTGATCTAGGATTTGTTGTATCTGTTTTTTTACAAAAACATAGTTATTATATTGCAGTATAAAAAAATTACAATCGAGATTATCAGAATTTGAATCAATCTTAAATGTTTCATGCAAAAAAAAACAAATAATAAGTAAATTAAAAATCAAGCTCGTATTATGCGTTTGCAAAAATATAAGTATATATAAACAAGCCAATAAATGAACAGACTCGAGTTTTAGAGTATGTGTGTATAACATTGAATTTATTAATAAATCGGTAAGATATAACAATCGACTGGAATTATGTACGTTTCGACTTCACAGAGTCTTCTTCAGCATTAACATTGCAATTGTAAGTTTTACATCGAAGCCCACTTTAATTAACAATAATGTAGTATAAATAATGATTCGATAAGTTTGCCATTTAGAGGTTAAAAAAAACGTAATCATTGTTTATAATATATAATTTGAACTATCGCTACCTGTCAAAAACGTTAATTGTGATCGTTAATTACAATAATCTAGTGTGAGTCGTAAGTGTAGAAATTTTGTGGGTCAAGAAATAAAATTTGTGTTTATAATCTATTCTTCGGTCCATAACGAGAATGGGTTAAATCAAAAAGAGAATTATATTGTCAAATAAGGTCATATTGTAATGATTGATGACGAGATGAATGTTATCTGAAAAATCATCATGAGGTGTCAATGTTGAAGTTGCTATGTATAAATTAAGGAAACACTTACTTAATTAGAGTGAGAAATTTAAATTGAATCTGGGACAGCGACTTATTTCTTGTAAAAAACAAATAATGTTATCACAGAAATTTAAAATCGATCTATATCGCCACTTACTTTTAATAAATTGACATATGTTTTATGTCTTCAATATTTCAAACGTTAAATTATGTAAAATGTGCTTTCGCAAATTTGATAGACTGAAGCAAATAAAAAGTTGGAACTCCAAGTATTATGCAAAAATCAATTCTGGTGACTGTGACAGCTAGTAATAAAGCTTTGTCGAAACTGATAAGGAAGCTTGAAAATCGCAGGTCAGGATGACACACACATACAGGGTGTCAGGGACTACCCGCCCAAGCCCTTGTGTGCAGGTAGAGGACGTTAAACTGAGTAGAAAAGTCCTCTACCATTTTGCAAATTTCGTAATAATTAACGAGATATTAATTTTTGAAGATTGCCGAAAAGAGGCATGTTCGGCCGGCCCATCGGCAAATGCAAGCGCTTGGCGAGATACGCCCGCCCCGCGTCGCTAAGCGCGCGCGGAGTTGTTTACTGCGGCAATGGCTACGCTCGCTACGCCCGAGCGGCGCGGTGTAAACAATTCCGCGCGCGCTTAGCGACGCGGGGCGAGCGTATCTCGCCAAGCGCTTGCATTTGCCGATGAGCCAGCCGAACATGCCTCTTTTCGGCAATCTTCAAAAATTAATATCTTGTTAATTATTACGAAATTTGCAAAATGGTAGAGGACTTTTCTACTCAGTACGTCCTCTTTAACGTCCTCTACCTGCACACAAGGGTAAAGGCGGGTAGTCCCTGACACCCTGTATATTATATACATATAAAATATATACATTTAAATATGTATACTGTATATGTAATTTTTTAATAAACAATGAGCGACGACTTAAATCTTTTAATTGCTATTCATTGTCAGAGTCATCTTAACAACTTAGGATAGAGCAGGGCTATTTCGTCAGTTTCAACTTAAAGTGATATGAAAATTCACGGCAGCAATATCTCTTTACAGTGACATGCTTACAATTATGTTATATAAGTATGATTGCTTTCTGAGAACACAAGTATAATCTTTAAATGTGCACAATATGTTTTGTTCAAAAACATAAACGTTGTCACGAGAAATGGACGAAAAAGTCCCGCTCTATTCTGTAAAGATCCAAGTCATTAAAGATATGTTCCATGAACGCAAATTTTATCAATATTTAAAGTAGATTAAATATAATTTATTCATATCTATTCATATTTTCGCTTTGCACTGTAATTCGACGCAACCATGCATAAAATCAAGTCAGTAATAGCTCGAAGTAACTTACTCGAAGCTCGACCCATTTGTCCAGAAGTCTTCTGTTATTAAATTCGCACAACAGGCCCGTTTTGGTTATTGCATACGTAGAATCTGCCATTTCTCCCTTACCGCAGGCTACATCAACGAAATCATTGTTCCTCTGTTCTCCTAATATAGCAGATCGACCCATCAAAGGTACAGGTTCTTTGTACTGCATAACAAAACATTGCATAAAGTCGACTACCTCTCTACTATATACACATCAAAAAAAGAATTTCAAAAATATAATATTTCTATTTCGCAGTAAGATGTAAAACAGAGTTAAGAACTTACCTTGGCGCTACGTGAATATTCCAAGTACCAAAATTTGACGTGCCTGTTACCCACAGTAACAAAATAATTGCCATTTTCCGCAAAGCAGACAGCCTTCACTTTACTCGAAACTTTATTGGATGCTACTTTAACATTGTTTCGCCAGTCCCAAACATTGACAATCATGTCGTGCTGCGAACCAACTGATACAACGTATTTGTTGTTGGGTGAGAACGTCTAAAATAAAAAGATGAATGTTTTTTCGATATCTTTTAAGGGATATTAGGACTACAATTTGTTACAATTTTTTGTTAGAATTGTTTTTCCAAACTAATGTATACAGGGTGTTTGATAATTCTGTGAACAATTTTCATGGACAGCTAGAGCGGACTAAACTAAGGCGGAAAGTCCTCTAGCATTTTTAACTTTTCGCAATAGTCAACGAGATATTAATTCCTAAAGATTATGCGCATCCACCCAGCTTTCTACTGGCAAGTGTACGCCCGTTGATAGCTCAACGAGACCCGCGGAGAGCGGGGACCGCCTAGCAAGCAGTGATGCCAGTTTCGGCCGTTTTACGGCATGCGACCGCATGGAGGGGATAGGCTGGCCACGCACACTGCTGGTAAGCGTCCCGCGCCACGCACACTGCAAGTCCCTCCTTCACTCGAGCGGCGCGCTGGCCCACTCCCGTGGGACTTGCAATGAGTGCAAATCGGTGAAATTGTCTTTTCACATTCTTTTATTCTTACGGACATATTAAAAACTTTAAAAAACTTGTGCATCCATGATTTGAATTTTACTTGGTCTAAATATCATATTCAAATATTTTCATATTTAAATGTGTGTTAATCGGGATATGATTAGTAACGTGATCAATTGGATGATATTAAAGCAGATGGACTTGGCAGATGGTTGCGCGCGTACACGCTCGACTAGCGATCGAGTTTCGAGGAAAAAATTGTTCTAAGCAGATTATTTCAAAATGTTATGCGCTTTAAGAACGGTCTTACAAAGTGACATTTCAAACTCTCTCGATTTTCCGGGGCGAGCGTCTTATCC
>JANQDE010000322.1:97435-102522 GCA_037157785.1 Cephalotes varians
ATTAAGCTTCACTCATAACTGATAGTACTTATTGATCGATACTGCTAATTGTAACGAACTACTGCAATGATTTACGCAAAACTATGCGTCAGCAAATTTTTGCATAGCGTTGAATCGATAAGACGCAATCTTATTCATTGTCGGAAGCTGGAGCATCATATCCATGAGATAGAACACGAGGAGATACATAAATTATTGGAATGTTTTTTTACATTTACGATATTTGAGAGACTATACGAAAAATAAAAATTATTGAAATGCAATAAATTAATAATAAAATAAATACTTTTGGTCTATGAGAAGCACCAATTTGTGTATTCCTATTTTAATAAATGAGTACGTGTAAAACTGTTGCTACTTCATATGCTACTGCACACATGAGCAATTCTATTTTCTCTATTCCTACGTTAATAAGCATTGCAATAAGATGCGTCGATAAGAGATGTGTTATCAATACATTATTCATGTTAACATTGAATGCAATTAGCTGCTCTATGTAATACATTTTTTATTCATACTTTATTTTTAATTGTCCAAATTTTACACATTTATACATTCTTCTTTCATAAACCCAACACATCCATCTTGACATTAGAGCAGAGAATACAAGAATTGCGCGTAAATAAGCAGCACATTTTCTTTTTTGGACTTTCTTTTGTATCAGTATTTCACAGAACATATTGACAATATTGTCATCTATATACTTACTAGAGAGTTTGTAGAGATTGCTCATTAACATACCTGACACATAGAACACCTCTTTTTGATAATTGCATGGGTATTGCTCTTGATCCACGGAAGTTCATCACATGTAAACACCGGCAAAACCTGTTTCTTTTGTGCAGTGCATACTTCGGAGTTTGTTGCACCGGGAGAAGTTTCCGTTATACTTAGAACATTATCATTTTTAATTTTCATTTCGTCTCTACTGCCTCGTTTGATAATGATTTCGGCAATTTTCGAAAGAAACAACTTCAAGCGTATGATATTGATTTCCGGAGCCATGATTTTTCCGTGAAATCAAAATCGCAATTGAAAGTTGCCATAATGGACATTTGTCCAGTGGTGAGCAAGTTATACTTTCGTTCTGTAAGTCTCGTTAGAAGCATAGACTTTTGGGTTTGTATGATACGCAGAACTAACTGCCTTATGCGGCTGCAAAAGATGTTGACAATTTTATAATTTGACAATTTTATTCCAATTTTCAGCAGTAGCATTGCAGTCTCGGCGGATTCCAAATTCTTTTATTGCAATTCCACAAAGGGTAAGTTCAACAGTTTGTGAAGAATGTATCACATGAACTCTGATAGATACAAATCATTAGCGTCACGTCTGATTTTATTACTGATTTGACTTTCTGAACTTTATTTGTTCGTTAATTGAAAAAAATAATGATTGTTCCAGCATCGGTTTGTCACGTATCAGGTTGACGATTTGTTACATATCATGTAAACCTTTATCTAATGGTTCCTGCTTAGCAGCATTTGTAGCACAAATATTGTTGTCACATTCTGTATTTCTAAGTTACTTGTAATATTCATCAAAATTAGCACTTTTTATGCTACATCCAAATAACACTACACAGAAATATTTGCGCTGTTTCTTCTAACTCTATCGTATATAGTAGCATTGCTACGCATATCCCTAACAGGATTCTGAAAGATCCATTTGTGACAAAGATGGATTGCGATTTTAAAAATATATGAAGGACGAACAAATGTAGAGCACTATTAGTGGCAAAAAGTTTTTGATGGGATTATGGATCTTTTCAATAGCTTCAGATAGTAGGTGACATTAAGACCATGAACCTAGTAAGATACTTCGAAACATTACTCTAAGGTCAACTTCTACTTTAACAATAACCGGTTTTCGCAGAGCCGGACAACTTTAACCCTCTATGGGCCGAATTTTTTTCTTAAGTATAAAAAATGTATTTATTTTAAAATTTTAACATTAAATTAAAATTAAACTTAAAAATTTATTTATTTAAAATTTATTTATTTTATTTATTTATTTATTTATTTATTTCATAGGTTGATGGTGCCAACCATCATCAATATTATTAATGATTATTTCAGAGACATTATATAATTAAGATGTATACGTCATCTTGTGAAAAAACTAAAATTATTGATGTATTAGAATGTTACCTGAAAGTTACACGGGCCCATAGAGGGTTAATTGCGTGATTAAGGAGATGCTAGTGAGACGGTCAAATTCGAACAACGTCGATAATACCGACATTTCTAATTCAAAACTAAAAATGAAAGTGACATAATACGCTTTGTATTGCTCTATTATACCGATATTGCATGCACATATATATACATTTGTCAAATGCAAAAATCTTTTTGATTAGACTTCTAAGCTTAATTCTAAACAATTCATATACAGGGTGCGTCACCAAAATCCGGACAAATCGAACAATTTCTCTAAACAAAATTTTATTAACGAAAACATTGAATATTACAAAAAATTCTTTTCATATCACGTAGTAGGTCCCTACAGATTAATTACAGTATAATTATTCAATATAGCCCCCATCAGCTTCAATCACCTCTATTCTCGATCTGAAACGTTCGCATGCACGTTGTAGTGTAGCGCTGTCTATATCGGCAAATGCTGCTTTAATAGCAGTCCTTAATGTCCCAACGTCACGTTGGGATGCCTGGACTTGTTGGTGATCCTTTCAACAACGCTCCACACATAGTAGTCCAAGGGATTTAAATTCTGGGTTATTAGGAGGCCAGAATTCCTTGGACCAAAACATCGATATTGTCTGAGAGCCAGTTTTGGACCAAATGGCTCGTGTGAGCTGGTGCATCGTCCTGCTGAAAAACATATGGCCTTCCAGACGCAACAGTTTTCCATGGCTTCACTACTCGCCAGAACGTTCACGTACACTTCTTTAGTGACCGTTTCCTTATTTTTAAAGAAATGCGATGGCATGACATCACCCTCGCTGGACACAAGCATGTGAACATTAGCCGGACATTTTGTTCTGGCAGTAATGGAGATATCCTTGGGGTCGTGGACGACTCAGCGGTCATTCCTCCGGTTGATCTTGGCATCCACAGTAAAAATTGATGATCGTCCAGCGCGAAGGCCTTCGATAATTGCGGCTCTTCGATTATATTCTCTACCTGGTGTCGACGCCGCGGCCACTTTGAGTTTATGACTGTTTACTAGAAGCATCAGGCTTATTCAATCGCCAAGAGTGACGTTTGGTGGAGGCACAATATGGAGGGAAATTTAAATCGAAATTTGTCCGGATTTCGATGACGCACCCTGTATATTCATTAATTTATTTTACATTTCACCTTTATTTCGCGCATATAACTTGCATAACTTTTCCTTGAAGTAAATGTTTCGGTAAATTGATAGCTTTGGTCGTCATATTGAGGTAAAAATAGATAAGAAAATCTGTAATTTTTTAATTTTTTTCTACTTCTGATATAAAACAGACCAGAGTCAAATACATTAGCATGTGTATTTTAATCGTAAAAAAGGAATTTTAATTCTGTGTAATCAATAGAAATATTTTGCATGTGACAAAAATAATATTTTTAATAATAAAACAAACAACTCCCCTTAAAAGAATACTGGAGTCATCGATATTATTGACCGAACGTACTTTCGTACTTTTCTATTTTCTTCCTGTTTATGTGAGACGTCTGATGACGAGGAGTTGCGCTACACTTACCTACCTCTTATATATGATTCGTAATTAGTAAACTATTTTTTTTAATAATTCAAAAACTAAATTTTAGAGATAAAATTTTGATAAAGGGAAGGTTGTCTCGAAATTAAGTCAAGAATCAACGATAGCAATTAGCTAATCACTACACATGCATCAGCCGATTAAGCATTATACATGCGAATAACATTCTCTCTCAATCTCATTCCTATTTATCTTGTAATTATTAACTTTGTTGCATTGCTGTACCTTCTTGAGACAAAATAAATTTGGCACTCAAAGAAAGAAGCACGTACTACAACGTTACTAACAAAACGTGTTTATAACGTGACAATAGCAATCGATTAACTATATTAATGAGTCAATTGACTAATGATTAGGTTATTAGTTGATTAGGTAATTATTTAGTTTAGCTATCTCACTCTCTTTTTGATAAAATTATGCTCATTTGACGCGTTTTTATACGAAAGAATCTGGCAGAAAAAAGTGCCGCTCTGTTCCGCGAAGCGAGATATTAATCGTTAAAATTGACCATTTTTCAGGTTAAGAAACTTATTACACTGATAAAATGCAGCAACATGAATGCATAAAATTTGAACTCAACAATTTTTAAAACAGCTTCGCATACAGTCGTAAACCTATGTAGAACCTCACTGTTGCAAAATACATGCAAGCAATATGTTGGCCCGCAAGATCTCCAGATCTCAATCCTCTGGATTTTTTTTTATAGAAATATTAGAAGAAATTAATTTATAAAACGCTTCCCGAAGACCTGGAAGATATTGATACAAGATTGCGGCATGCCATCGAAGATTTAATGAAGAACATAATTTATCTAGATGCATGAAAGCCTGTGTTAGGATGGATAATGGACATTTTGAGCACCTTTCATAAAATCCTTCAATCCTTCAATCTATTTGAATGAATCCGCTCTTTTAAGGGTGATTAAAAATCCACCCTTTTCAGGACGACTAATATTTTCTTACGTGGAACATCTTTCTAAAAAGATCTAAAAGAGAAAGAGGAACGTGCGGAAAATATTAATTTATTTTAAAAATAATGAATCCATATCCATTCATTACATTTAATATTTTTGTAATTGTAATCACAGGGTTTACTTGGTGCTACGATTCAAAATATAGACTTCTTTATCCTGACTGGTCGACTAATCATGCTTTGAATTCTATTTGTATACTGCACCCTGTGTTGAACTGCCGCGCTCTGAAGCTTCAACCAATCACACGTTCGCATTCGACAGTACTTGTGACGATTCGTTACGATCACAACCATAAAATTGTTGGGCAGTGAAATATAAATGCCACTAATATATCTTGCACAAAAATATATTTGAGTGAATATTACAGATACTTTTATGTAGAACAAAAGAACG
>JANQDE010000323.1:2547-24172 GCA_037157785.1 Cephalotes varians
TAGTAATATATTATAAATGTTAAACAATCCTGAGTAATTATTTTACATAAGGGACAATCGAAAAATTTTTAATATCTTTTATCGTTTTAATCGAATGAATCACTGGAACGTATCGCAGTAATAATATATAATATAAAATACATAATAGTAATAATACAAACAATATATGAAGAACTAGAAGGGAAAGGGGAGGAATTTAATAATCGGGAATTTAATAATCTATATTTTATTAATCCTTAAAACGTCGTAAATTATACAGTACTAACATCAAATTATCGCAATCTGTAAACATTTACACAATGAGAAGATGCGATAATACACAGTGCAATGCCATATCGTATTATGTGCAATATCTATACATAACAAGAGCGAGAAACAAGTGTAAAACAATCTCTTCGTTCTCAACTAACAAACTAAAATTTATACCTTTTTTTTTTCTTTTTACAATTATCCAACCTAGTGAGAAATATCTTCTCTATAATAATCAGAAGTGCATGATTCATAAAATATTTGTGTCTTAATGATAACAAACTTAACGGGATCCTCCTTGGAAGAAGATATACGCAAATATAGAATCAAATTTATAACCAGCGTAAAATGTGGAAGCTTTTGTTTAACTTGGCGAATATACTCAACAAATACAAATTTTCCAGAATTACGGAAATCTAATGATGTTAAACATTTAATCATTCGTATTTCAACGTCAATACGCAAAGATTATTTCCTTTGATAATAACCGCAGAGTAGGATTCATTTAACATGAAAAATCAAAGCGTAATTTTATTCATCAAGTACGCTCAGCCGATGCGAATTTTGAGAAGATTGCGGAAACCTAATATTTATCCGTGATCCTATATATTTTTACATTGAAACACAATGCTATGCTATATTATAATAGGCTATCACGACGATTTGTATACATGATTCGTAGCACATAATTTATTTCCTCAACACGCGCTCGTTTTTAGCACCATCAAATAGTACATCGAAGAATTTTGCACGTTTTCCGATTTGCGTTAATTAAAGCCCCGAAGTATGTATTCCAAAATCGCGATATTCGCGGAAGGTCAATTGTAGCAAAAGATCTACTCGCAGTAAAAACGGTAAAAATTCCTTTTATCAAAATCTAAATGCAATATCAAAGAACGGCCATCTGACAAAAGTGGCGTGACGTGAGTAAATACGTTTAGAAAAATTTCTCGGGAGAAATTCTCTCAAAAAACGACTTATCGCGATCGATAGGCCCGATGAATTCTTGACATTACGAATTTATCTCCCATCGTGGAAGAAGAGGGATTGCGCRATCCGTCCTCTTCTGGCAATCGGGACTCGTTTCGGCTATTGAATCATGTTTACTTAATAAACACGTTCAATATTTACGACGTGCGCGATCGATATTACGACTTTGGTCCATCAAAAATCATCCAAGCCTCAGTGATTCTCATATGGCAGTGATGAACCTGCAATTCGCGTTCACGCGAATCGCAGATTATGGTATTATCTAAATGGTTTGTATATCCTGTGGAGCGTTTTAAAATTTTTCAGTCTTGTATTTTTCAGTCTTGTATCTTCCAAAAGGAGAAAAGCAATAAAAAGGTATTTCTTCTATTATTTCGAATCATAAATGGTGTCTGTTGTTTCCTTAATGTTTCATTATACAATTTGCCATAAATTTTGTTTRTYAAATAATTTTAAACACGTCAAATGCAATGCTTCGATTCCTTCCATTCCTGTACACGCATATATATTATCAAATTATTTATCATTGAAATAAAAAAATTAAAAAAAAGTTTAGAGTTCAAAACGTTTTTTTCTTTCGACGACTATGCACTACGGCGGGCAGAGGAGGGGAGAAGTGGATGATGGTAACTCGGTGTGGGTATCGGAGATAGGCTGCGACAACTTCTGCTGGACCTCACTGCTGGAGACCTCATCAACTCTGTAACGTATAAACAGATAACAGAGCGTCATTATCTGTAATTATAGAAACGTTTCAAGATATCCATAAAGCAAACACAAAAATAATAAATTGTAAATGTTTTCATATGACATGAGAGTTAAAGCAGCATAGAAAATCGTGATAAGATGTGAAAATGTGAAAGCGAATTGTTAACGAAATGATACGTTTAGATAACATTTAGCAAAGCGACGAAAGAGGCAAACGGAACTGCAACGGAGAGAGCTGGAGGTTCCGGGGAGAGGCGGGATGTGTGACGAGCGTTGCACGGAGGGTGTATGTCTGCGAGAGCTGTTGCTTTTCCTTCTGCTTGGTCTCCTGCCACCGTTGGTAGGCGCCAGTGCCGCCGCTGACTCGCTTCTCTGTTGTGCCACCTTACATGTCAAACAATTGTCGAAATATTGTTACGCTCAATATACATCGTTATACATTCATAACCATCTTTATGGATAGCATCGGTTATTGCGTAGCGTTACAAAAATACAATAAGAAACATTAAAATTAAATCGCTGAAGGATATCTGTCGCGTAATGTTTTTACTTGAAATAGTTTTGATTATTATAAAATTGTAGAAGGAATTTGATAGTTACCTCTTAAATTTATTATCTCTTTCTTAGATCCATTTTAATTTAAATCTTTGCATCACTTTCCGTTTATATGCACGTACGTATAATTGTATACGTATAATTGCATACGTATAATTGCATACGTATAATTTTGTACGTATATACATACATAATTATATAAAAACTACTACAAGAACTAATGCAAAGATATAGACAACATACATTTTATTTGAAAGAAATATATATTCATATACATTTTTATATCCTTTTYGAATATTTTATTATCGAATAATAGAAAAACTAAATTTTAATTTTAATTAATTAATTTAATCTCAGGCGATATATCAAAGTCCTACGTTCACTGTTAGGTATTGCAATTAGAGATATGCCAGTGACTAAATTCTTACGTGAGTGAGAAAAATGATGTATTTATATTTTGAATTAGGCTAATTAACGTCAATATAAATTTCTTTTGTAAAAATTCTGATATGTAAATATATTTTCATTTGATCACTGTCACATCAACGTATAATTTGTACCTGCACATCTTTAATACATTATATACGATACATAGTTAATTAATATCTTTATAGATTAAACATTTATAGCATGTAGCGTGTTACATCCACGGTAAAGCAAGATTATTTTGCATATTTCACATCGTAGAYCCGTACACAATGTTAGCAAATAATTWGCGTTAGACAAGCATAATGCATTATATGCAATTGATGTCAGATAACAGGCACGCTTTTGACGTTAGTTGTCAGTTTAATTCATAAATAATTTAATTAGAAGACTGTCAATTTTATCGATTATTCTTATGGAAATTAATGAAGTAATTAATAAAATAATCAGCAATGTAATTGTCATAAAGAGGAAASATTTAAACTCATTCGTATACATGCGATAAWGGTAAGCTCTTCRTAGGAGTTAASAAACATCACATTGCTCGATGATGCACAGTACTTATGCATAATTAAGCAGCCTCTACATATTTATGCAATACATCAATATTACAGAACAATATAGATCATTTAATGTCTGCATTAATATCAATATACATTAATGTTATTGATACAATATATTATATCTAATAACATAGTCGTGTAGAACCCACTTAAAATGATGCTCGCGCGCAGTCTTCGTATATTATATATCAGTAATATTTTAACAGTGTTAATATTTTAACCCAGAAGTACTCACTTGGAGTTTTTTACACCTCAGCGTCAGAAAAATGAAGCTCATCTTACAGTGGTTTTAATGTGCTTCTTTTGTTTATTTAATATTTTCTTAGTTTTTTCTTAATTTTTTCATAAATATTAATTAAGTCTATATACATTTTGTCCTTAGATAATATTAAATTAAAAACAATTAATAACATATACAATATGTAGTTAATAAACGATGATTTTTAAAAACTTGTAAAAAACCTCAGATGATCGTTTAAAAATAAAGTGACTACTCCCAGGTTAAAAGCGCTGTTAATTTCCATAAAGCACATGTTAAATCTCACTTTCTCTCCGCAAGATAGTAATCAAAGACAAAAACCTTGCCTGATTCTCGCGATTTTTCATGATTTTCTGACATTATATTAGAAAATGATGTAACATTTTCAGTTGCATGCGGAAAATCAAGTAAAAATCTTCGAACCAATACCGATCATAAAGTAACAACAATACCATTGACCATAATTATGTCAGCGATTACACAGTAACACAAGCATCGTGGACTCTCTCGCTGTCGATCGAGAACACATTCCCATCACCATGGACTCTTTCTCCTTTCCTTTCTCTTCGCATTCATCTTTYTTCTGTACCTTGATACTGATGAGGTAAGCCGCTCCTCGGTCTTAAGCTGTCCCACAATGACGAGCCCAAGTTGCCGTTACGCTCCTTTTGCCCTAAATTCGCCGACGAGTCTTTCCCGCCAATGTGCGAGCCGGAAATGCCGGCACTACTCGCCGGCCTGGCCAGACTACTCGAGTACGGCAACGAGACGGATTTTATACGTTCGAGTCTGTACGAGAACGCACTCTGAGGCCGATCCGCCGATAGAGACTGTTTTTGCAACGCGCTGGATAAGGAGCTCGTTCCTTTCGGATTCCGTTCGCTCATTAATTTCTGCTCGCCATCCTGATTACTTCTGAGGCGTTGTAGCGAATAGGCGGGCGAGTAGTCCAGCGACAGGGCGGCTTTCGACGGCACGCCGGACGATTCACGAAGGGTGTCCCCATGCAGTTAGTGAAATATCGAAAATATGCGGCTGATGGATGAGCGGAAAGGGCTAGTTAAACGCTAGTCAAATTGTTTGTCCGTTAAGTTACAATTACATCAGTTATGGTATTTACGGCTCATCGGGCAATCTAACATAACATTATTTACTGGGCGATGTTCAAGTTCGAGAACGTGTGAAAACGAGTCGTTAATGAAAAGCGCATGGTTTTTATTTAGCGATTAAAATACTAATATGGTCGGAAATTTCGTTAAAGCGCGACAAGCTCATTAGGTGAAACATCATAATATGTAACTGCAGCAGAGTTAATCACTTTAATAGTGTATATATTTGTTAACCACATCTACTCTTTTCTAAACGATAAACTTTCTAGTCAAGAACGGCCGTACCTTGAATTGTTGTTGCAGTCGGTGCATCTCTTCTCTCGATTCGGCGAGCTCGTTGTCTCTACCTCTCAGAATCTGTATAGTATCATTGATGCCGCTATCGTTCGTCTCTAATACCAGATGCGCTCGCAACTGTTTATTCCTTGCATCCAGTTGCATGATGTGCTGTTGCGCCTGAGCGAGTTGCTTGGACAGATTGCCCACTTTCTCTTCCAACGCGGCTGACTCCACGCACTTGGACGAATACTTCGCGGATAGAGAAAGAATCTCTTGTTTTATTTCTTCCATTTCCTCCCTGTAAAAGAAAAAAAACATGCACTTAATTTCTGCATCAATTTAACTCAATGATTAGCATCGAATTGTGAAATCCTCGCATACTCATGTTCTTTGTGCAGCACGCCAATGTCCTCGCGCGCCTGCATCTGCTTAATAAACTCCTGCTTGAATTTAGCAATCTCCTTCTGCACTTCATGTTCGTGCGCTTTTCTCATGGCGTCCAGTGCAGCTAGAGTCGCCTGTGTCTCTTCGGAGAGCGCCTGCTCCTTCTCCATCCTAAGATTCTCCAATTCTTGCCGATGTTTCTCTTCCATCTCGGCGATGATGCGTCTGTGCGAGTTCTCCATAGCTAACAAACCTTTTTCGCATAATGCGCGTAGCTGCTTGATCTCCTCCTTGTATCTCTTTCGTGTTTCAGCGTCGGTGTCCAGTTCAGCACTTATCGATCTCTGATAGGCAGCTCTCAATTCGTTTACGTAAGTCGAATGTTCGGAATCCATCGCATTAAGACGGTGCTCCAATTTCCTGGCTCTCTCGCGTAAACTGACTCCTCCTGCTCGTACTGTGTTGTCAGAGATTGCCGTTAGCTATTCAATTCACCCTTGATATCCATCAAATCTCTCTCCTAATTGTGCTTGAGCGTCTCTAATTCCTGATTATGTTCGTTAGTCATCTTCTGAATAGTTTCCTGCAATTGATTGCATGTCTAGCACGACATATTATTCATGTAATCGTTCAATTTCTTTATCTGTTCTTGTAAATGCAAGCACTTCTCGCACACGCTAGACCAATCCGTAATGTTGCTTATCGATTTAGGCCAAATCATATCGATTTTCATACCCGTTTTGTCTCTTATACATTTAACTGAGCTCAGCTAGATTCTCTTCCAAGTGAAACAACGACTGACTGATGTTTTTAAGGTGTTCTTTTGACTCTCTCTTTCCAGATATTCTGTCCTCGCATTCCTTAGTAAATCGCTGATAAAGGTAACTATATTCCGTGTTGAGAATTGGATTGCTTTGAAAATCGTATCCCTCATCATTTGCCAGACAGGAAAGGATCTCTTTGTTCGAATAAGACTAGATACAAAAGTCTCGCCAGATAATGTTAGATGAATGTCGAGTGGTTTCCTGAAGGAGGGAGATTCTGGAATCTATCAAAGCTTTGTGCGCAATTACGTCAGCATAGTCTGTGAGCAATTGGCGGGATTCGTGTTTGGAATCGAGCGTTATCAACTTATTTTTCTTCATTGCATGCAGACAGTCTTCGTAAGCTTCCGATAGTTCATGTATAGAAACTTCCATTTCTTGGCGCAATCGCGCTTGCGCCGCATCCACCCATGATTCTAGTTTAACATTGTCCGCGTTATCAAAGCTGAGGCAAACGTCTGTGATAGAAGTGACGTTTTGCTCGTACAATTGTCCATAACGCATGATAACATGAGATACTTCAGCCTGCACGAGTTCTTTGCTCACAGTCTCTTGAGCTAAAGCCCATGCTTCACGAATACGTCTATCTTCGAGTAACTTCTTGTTCGAGCCGCTGATCTGCTTGTCTATAAGATCCTCCTGCTCGGACAAACTTAACTTGACAGCCAGAGATTCCGCAAGCTGTCGCAACTTCACATCCTTGTACTTTCGCATGATCTCGTTAATCTCCCGTTACTTCTGCAGCAGAAAGTTTAGACTTTCGCTGCGAGCGGCATTAAACTCCTTCAACATTTCCGTCGATACAGAAGTATGTCCTATCAGTAATGTAATTTGTTTTTTGGTACGTTTTGGGCTTAGTTCYATGAATCTTACGCTTTAAGCTTGAGGCAAGCTGACTAGTTTCGACCAATTCACTCAAAACGGCACTTCTATCTGTGCGATTCAGCGCGCACTTTATCTGCCGCAGGATCACGGATTCGAAGGCTATTCTCTCGGCGACGAGTCTCATCTTTTCTTTCTCGTCTAGTCGACCTTCCTGCGCCAGCAACTGCCGTTTCTTTGTGAGTTCGCTCAATTTGTCCTTAAGTATAGTTTCTAACCTAGATAGCACTACTCCTACTGATTCGGTGATTTGAGCGCTAGCCTGGTTCTTCTTACATTCTAAGCACGAGTCCAATATTTCATTCACTTCGCGCAAACACTTCTCGGCCTTATCCTCTGCTTGCGTCGAGCCGAGACATTTCTCTAATCGTCGTTTCGACTTCGACACTACTTTCTCTAGTTTCTTCAGCCTTGCCAAAACGATACTTCGGAGGACCCGCTGATTTCGCTACACTCGCTGGAATCCTTTTCGACATCATGGTTTCAGCAACATTCGCCACTTTCGTTTCTAGAGTACTTAGTCTAATCAACACTTTCATTGGTTCAGAACTCGTTGCGCTATCTAAAGATTTTCTTCGCAGTCTAGCTCGATCCAGATTCTTGCTCTCTCTTCTCTTCTCTTTTTTTGGATTAGGACTCGATTCTTTCGAGCTGTTGTTAACTGAAACAGGAGCGCTAATGCTCTTGCCTCTCTCTATAGCACAGATTTTGTTTTCTAGATCCAAAAGTTTGTCCTCCACCTCCTGAGAGATCTGAAAAGATTCTCTTCCTTTGAGAGAAAGTGATCTTCTCTTATCTCTGCTCTCAGCCTTTGTCAACTTTTGCTTTAGAGTTCTAATTTGTTTTTCGCTAGCGGCTAATTTGTAAGTCAGATCTTGGATTCTCGCCGCCATTAATTGAATCTGTGCTTGATTTGTCTCGCTGACTTTAGCTGCGTCCTGCTTATGAGCAAAGATTTCCAACTCTAAAACATCTTGTGTGGCATGAGCTTCTCGCAACTCTTTCCTTATGGCTCGAATCTCCATGACAGCCTTTTCGAAACGACTTCGCAACTCGTATTCCTCCATAATTCTGCAACAAAAATATCACATTTTAAACATAACTATTATACTCTTGCTTTGTATTTTTTTATATTTTATATTTTTATATTTTTATATTTTTATACAATGCGCGTTTACCTTTCTTTGTCCAATGTAGTAAAATCTAAATCCAATTTGATGTTGGTCAAATCGCTAAGCGAATCAAAGCTTCTTCCACGTTCCCTCGAAACAGAAAGTCCATTCTTTTCCTCTAATTCCCTTACTCTATTATAAAGTCGTTCATTTTCCTCGATATCTAATTTAGAAATAATGTATTATCAGTCAAAACTTATTTAAACTTTGTTAAAATATAAAATTGTACGTTTTATTAATTTGAACAATAAAATATATACATACCTTGCGACAATCTGTCGCTAAGAGTTGCTGTTTCCGCTTATAAATGCTCGACAGATCGATGACTCGACGTTAGTTAATTCGTAAGCATTTCGCATCTTTCCGTCGTCTCTCTCAGGATAGCCTCTGTTTCAAGTAATTTACACTCCAAGACCTCTTTCTCCCTATTGTACATCTTTTTCATCTTCTCCAAATTGCCCAGATCCTTGTTTCTCTGCTGTTCTGTTCTTTGAATTATATTTAATAGTTCCTCCATTTGTTTCTCTCTGATGGACATTTCCGCTTTTTGCTGTCGGAGCCTAGATAGCTTCTTCTCTGTGTTTGCGATGTCGGTTCGCGCCGCATTCAGCTGTGATTTCAAGCTCTCAATTTCGTTCTCTTGACGCTCGACAATGACTAGTAACGTACTCAGATGAGACTGATTCTGATCCAGCTGATCACGCAGTAGCGACACTTGATTCTCCGAAAGCTCGACGATAAAAGGGCTATCGTTGGTGCTCGAGAGGCAGCTGTTACTTTGCAAGTGGCCATTAGTCTGCTCCTCGTCTTCGCCGAATTCGCAGCAGGCCATCATCAGATCCTCTGATCTTACACTGTCCAGAGTACTTCTTCGCGAATTCGGGGGCGAGCTTCGACTTCTTTTGTAGACTCTATCTGGAACTCGATCTAGACCGAACTTTCACCCTCGACAGTGCGGTTCTCGTTAACGGTGGTGACAGTGATAGCTCCGACCATTCATGGTTCGCCGAATCCGACCAGCTGGAATTCTTCAGCGTTATAGGCCAATCGCTGTTCTTCACCAGCGGCGGCGATACCGGCATCTCCGACCAGTCGCCAGACTTTCTTCGTCCACCCTCGGAAGCGGTCCTGTATTCTTCATCAGACGAGAACAGAAACGATCTAGGCGTGATGGATGTCGATGGAATGACAGAATCTCTTTCACGATCCATAATGGATCTATAATACAATATTTGTATGCATCCTTAATATCAACAATATAATAAATTATCTTCTCTCTAAAAATTATCTTTGTAAAAAATATGGTGCAATATGTAATTCTTTTTAAGAATAAGACTCTCTTTAAATATGTTATTATTAACACGCTTGTTATTATTAAGCAAATATGTTATTATAAACATGCTTGTTATTATATATATTATTAAGACGCTATTATTTTGTGATGTTATGTAAAAGATTGTGTTTTACTGACCGACTTCATAATTATACTCACGTAGTAGGCGACTGTGGATTTTCTTGTTGAATAACCGAGCAAACGATAAGAGAATCCACATTGCTATCAGGATCAGCTAGATTGGCCGCTGTTCTGATGACCGACATCCAACTGAACCTAATGCCGACTGTCACCGCGGACAGCACCGTGCTACCTCTGTCGTCCCAAGCCTGTATTGTATTCCAAAGTGGTTAGTATACGTCGCACAAATGACATAAGTGTGAAAGAAATGTTATGCGACCACATGGGCTTCATTTTGAGCGAAAAACGCGATTGTTGCCAACAATCAATAGAATAAACAAGAAATTCTCGATTTATTCTACTGTGAAAGTAGACTTGAGTTAGTATATTCACCTGGACGCTTTCATTCTAAATGCGGAAGCTAGCTAATCCTGATCTGTGTAACTTGAACAAAAATATCCGTCAATTATCTAAGTTGAAGTTGCCTGTATATCTTTTGATACTTTTGGCTATTTTTCCTTTTTTCATTGCTCTCATGTCACGTTTAAGGTTGTGTAAGATTTGTTTAAAAATTTTTTTCAAAGAGAGAATCTATATGTGCGCGCGAATCCAATCTTTCTAACTTTAATAAAATTTCTTAAATTCTTTAAATTAATATTCAAGTTTAATTTTTTCTGCTTTGAATTTTTGCAATAAAAAAAAGTGGGTCACACTAGATCATAAAGAATCGCTTTAATTTAAAGTAAAATACTATTATTATCGTATATAATTAAGCTGCTGTAATTAAGTAGATTGCTTTGCAAAAGCGGCTACGTTCCGGGAAACACTCCTCGCTCACGCGATACCATAATTACAATTACTCACGACAGTCTGGAATCCGTAATTTCGTGTGAACCTGCACCGCATAACTGCGGTGACAGTATTGAGGTCTATAACGCCATCCATGATGCCCTTGTCTTTTGCACAGGGATCCCTATAGTACACAGACCGCAGCCCCTCAGAACAAACCAGTGTTTGTTCCATTCCTAGATAAAAAAAAATAACAAAACAAGTAAAAAAATTTGATCAATGTACGAGATTTGTGAGACTCTCCTCGTTGTTATATGTGCGAGACGCACCTTGTTCAAGCCCTGCTTCATCAACCAGCTTTTCTTGATATTCAGCAAATCCTTTGCCGGCAGATCGACTCTCAGTTCGGAAGTGAGTAAATACCTGATACCGGAAATATCTAGGCCGCAGCCGTCGGGATCGCCTCTGATCTGTACGTGAAACGCGTTTTGTAATATATCTTATTTCTAAGCAACAAATCAATTAAAATGTCAATCAATAACTCTCCATAGAAACGTTGTACTATCACATCTCAAAATCTAAATTGCATGATTAAATAAAACGATCAGATACTTCTATAAAATGTCTAATAAATGCTTTAAAGAATAGTGAATAATTATTCTACCGATGCAAGATTGACTATTGGTGATTAATAGTATATCTTTACGTACCAGTTTATCCTGATGAGCCGCATTGACCGCATCTACGACGTCTCTGATTGGCTCCGAAGTTCTTGGCTTGATTATTCTTCTCGCTCGTGGCTATGTTAAAGCAAGATCGAGACTGATCCGGCCAATTAAGGCAAGATCGGGATTGATCCGGATGATTAAAGCAAGATCGCGCGGGACTGATCCAGCCAATTCAATCCATATCAGTATCTAGTTTTCAAGTATCCCCATAAAAAAAAATCTAGACTTGACAAGTCTGAAGATCTAGGACATCATGACACTGATCCACCGCATCCTATCCATCTACCTGGGAATGTGAGATCTAAATGGTATTTAACTCTTCTATTCCAGTGCGCAGGCGCACCATCCTGTTGAAAGAACATACGTTGTCTTATGTCCAGATGGATATCTTCAAGTAATGCCGGCAATCTTTGTTGTAGAAAGTGTAAATAATTATTATCATTAACATTTTCGTCAAAGAAATAAGGACCGATAAGGTTTCCATTTGATATGCCACACCAAATATAAAATAAATTTGATTAACTTTATTGAAGTGGTAAAAATTCTTAAAATATTGTATTGTACCGTAACTATCATATTTTCTAAATAAAGAAAATTCTTTTTGTGTAGGAATCTAAAATCGAGGTAAGTTGAAACAAGGTGTGTCAACTTACCTCGGTCATATAAATTTGATCTTTTAAAGCTTCACCACAAATATTTCCTACAAAACTAATAAACATAAATAAAACTAATCTCAAATCAAAAACTTAAATTATTAAGTTACAAGAATATCGAAGATAAAACTCAGGTAACGTATAAACAAAAAAAATACTATATTCCAAAAAATATTACGAAAATTTATTTTAATTTAATTTGATACCACGAACGTTACAAAGAGACAACTCGCTCACTGCACGTCGTCAACGTATAGTGACAAACCCTATGGTGACTAACCTTTGTTTACGTATATTAAAACTGGACTATTATCGATTATTATTCGAGATATCATTGTTGTTTCAATTCATCTTTGTTTCAACCCATCTCGGTCTCCCCTATATTCATTTTTTAATAACTACACTTTAATACTTTTATGCACAGAATAATGAGATAAATCAATTGGTGTAAAGAAAACAGTTGTTTTTCAAAAAAGTATGCAGTTGCATATTATAACTAGTACATATACAAGGTGTCCAGTAATAATCGGATCACTTTTCGTGGGCAGGTAGAGCGGATTAAATTGATTCGAAAAGTCCTGTATGTTTTATATTTTTTGCAGTAACAAGAAATTAATTGTTAAAGATCGCTGAATGAATGCGTATCTGCCCAGTCAAGCGCGAAATTCGATCGCCCTTCAACCTAGACGAAGTTATTTTCAAGTTACATGCGTGACGGGTCTGCTTGTAGAAAACAACTCTCCGCACTCTTATTAATCACGATTGGACGATCATCACGCATTTGACTGGGCAGATACGCGCTTATTTGGTGATCTTTGATAATTAATTTCTCGTCAACTATTGCAAAAAATTGCAAAATGATACAAGATTTTTCAACTTTTTGAAAAATTTCATTTTTCAGTTTCCGCTACCTGTCTACCTGTATACGAGCGTGTCAGACATCCTCTATATGTATGTGTGTGTGTATGCGTGCATGTATATGCGCGTGTGTGTAAATTAATATACTTGATTATTTCAGGAACTAAACAAAATATTGAATTATTATTTCTTTGAAGTTAAATATGATAGGAAGAGAGAAGGAGAGAGAGAGAGAGAAAAGGGAAGATATATTTTTAAAAAGTTTTGAATATCTTGAATCCTTTATTTAAGGTCATTTCAAGATTAACTTTTTTTTACAGAATTATAATTTTTTAAAGTCGTTTATACAATAGTTTTCATAACAAATTCAGCAACTAATAAAATCTATTCTACATCAATTTCGATATGACTTTTGAGAATATGCGGAGATCAAATTGAGGTTACTACGTCTTCTTCAAAACTAATTTCCATTTAAAACATTTTTTACTAAAATACTTAATATTTTAACAAAAAATGTTTTATTTTAATACGTTAGCAGCTATCTTATATATGTATATTTTTTAATAGTGATTAAAAAAATTTTTTTTAAATTCATCGTTATCATTATGTTATGGTTCTGACAATGGCAACCATTGTGC
Organism: Cephalotes varians; assembly: GCA_037157785.1. NCBI lineage: Eukaryota > Metazoa > Arthropoda > Insecta > Hymenoptera > Formicidae > Cephalotes > Cephalotes varians. The sequence goes on from JANQDE010000323.1 coordinate 16,067, forward strand.
CGAAGCACCTTTTCCAGATAACACCCGCTGAAACAATTCACTTTGACACGAGTTGGATACCTCGCACTTGGCCAAGAGGTCACCATTCGCTCGCAACACAGCAAATTGTAAGATACACTTCAATAGTACGTCGCTACTAATATCAAAAGTAAGAATATCGTTCCAGACGGGACTAGTAGCCTCACGTTGTAAACTCGATTTCTTTTTCTTAAGATTCTTCTTATTTTGGATGAGTGACACCTAAACGATTTTCATTTTAAGTAAGAAAATTTAAAGAAAGCAAGCATCATACATACATACCTTCACATACGGATTAGCGTTTGCAGGATCGTCGAGAATGGGTAAATTTCTCGCCCTGACAACAATAACTGTCAGTTTCTCTATAGACAGCTGATATGAGATGGAGACCATTAATTCACCCAAAGGCGGTGTTTTAAATCCACCCTCCGTTCCATATCGCAGAACTGGTTTTACGATAGTTATCAAGTTTATACCAAGATCCGGCACGGAAGAAAGAGGAAGTTGTACGTAGCCTAAGCCACGATGCCTCGTAAACGCATCGAAATCGTAGAGTAGGATTTCTAATGTTTTTCCAGTTAATGATGATGCAGGCGTTACTTCAAAAACGAAGTCTTCGTCGAATACTAAGAAAAGAAATCAGATACATAAATATTTTAATACTTTAAAGAGAGTTGCGTCATTTCGCAATAATGTAAACATAATGGAAAGATATTTACTAGGATTCAAAGTACGCCTGTGTATTGTAGTTTGCCATATATTATTACGATCAGGTAATAAACGTATCTTAGCGTAAGGGTCTGCGATGCCACTCAATTCTCGAGGACGAAGATCATGTGCCTTTAAAACGCAAAATGAAAAATAATTATTCCGATCTACAGGGTGCGGCATAATTAAGTGAACGATTTGTTTCTTGAATAATTCAGAGAAAAGTCAAAATTCTTTCCAAATCTCGATGGATATCATTTATTGGCATCAATATAATTTTCCCTGTCTATGCCGAAATACTGCGCCATGTCATGAAAAGTCCAAAATCGAGCCTCAGCTTGCATCAACGCTAAAGGTGGTTATTTGCCAGATGTAATCTTTCGCACATAAACAGGGAAAATTGTATTGATACAATAAACGATATCCATCGAGATTTGGAAAGAATTTTGACTTTTCTCTAAGTTATTCAAAAAACAAATCGTTTTCTTAATTATGCCGCACCATGTACATTCGATAATGGCAAATATTTGATATGCACAAAAAGTAACATACGTGAGAAATTCTATATAAATACCTCGATAAGTCTCACGGTAAGTATTCCAGCTTTAGCATCGTATATTAATCCTAATTTTAATTCACCTCTGATTTCGTCGGATGAAGAAGTCAAAAAGGAAGATGGTAGCTGCAATATAAAATTATAATTACCTGTATATAGTAATTGTTGATGATTTAAGAACTTAACATTGTCACAAATTTTTGTATCGGACCAATTTTTTTGAAATTTTGTATTCAGAGATTTTTTGGACGCTGATTATGTATCAAAAGTAATTTTCATGAAAATTGGTACACACACACACACACACACACACACACACACACACACACACACACACACACACACACACACACATACACGGAGTTTTTTTTTGTCACTAAATCTGAATCTAAGGCCATAGTTTTGAACTTTGAAAATCTAAGATAGAATTAATATGGCAAATCAAAAACAAAAAAATAATTTCGTTATTTTTGTATTTTCTAGGTTTATTTTTGATCGGTGAACAATTCAACTAGTCGAGTTGCATAAAGTTGCCTTCAAATCACTTTGATATCTTCAAATAACGCCATATATTTCCTTTGATTTTACTGATTTCAACTACATTATACAGGATGACTAAAAAAAACGTATTGATGAAATATCTAAAAAATAAAATACACTGCGCACAAAAATTAAGAGGGCATTTCTCGGTCTAGAATTTTTAACAAATCGATTTTTTTTTTTTTTTCATAAATCAATACATTAAAGGTGTATAGAATAAGATCTCAAAAGGTTTTTGTCAGATTGTAATTAAAGTTATTTACGATCAAAGTGAGTGATGCACAAAATGCTCTAAATTGGAACCGTGAGATACTAGAATATGAAAGAAGAATGTCAGTACTATGAAGCACATGAAAGATCTTTGTATGAACCAGGAATAACTGATTGAAGGAAGAAAATGAATTTTTTTATGTTGCTTTTAATATGTTTACAAACTTTAAAGGTTTTTCTTGAAAATATGTTTTTGAAGTCGCCTCTCATACTAATAATCTGATGGAAATGTGATATGTATGTTTGAATTAAGTGTCGCTATTACATAAACTAGAGATTTTATAATAACTCGAATAGTTTTTTTAATTTACAATGAGAAAATTTTAGCGAGAAAAACTGTTTTCTTTACAACATCGTTACTTAAAGAAAAATTATTTTTTTTATTTTTTTTTTTAGTTTTTGCAGTTAAGAAGCCGTTACTAATTGTAAAAAATTTTGATTTTCTGTTCTAGCTCTATTGAAAAACAAATTTTGTACAACGGCTAAGATCCCGAAAATTTCGGCAACATTGTATTACACTTTAGATATCGCCCAATATTAAACATAATATTTAAACAACAAATACGTAAAGTTTATGTTAAAGTATCAATAAGAAAAAAATCTCAAACTATTCCACTTTGATTTCCCCGTTTAACTACAAATCACTTTCGAAAAACACTTAATTTTATTTCCTCTAGACAGAGAAAGGCCTTTAAAATTTACAAATTTTGTCGATCTTTAAGAGACTGTATCTCAGGTTACAGGAATCGCAGGATAATTTGTCTTGATGCGTTTTAAAGGGTGAGATCTCTACTCAAAGATGGCTTAAGAGATATTTTTCGTCTCATTAAACTGTATTTTTTATAAAAATCAAAAGCAGATAGTGTTAGAATTCTGGAAGCTTCTGACTTTGCAGCCTATCCCAGCAAACGAAAATGGATTGAAATGAATTGAAAATTTCAACCAAAAATCAAAATATAGATTGAAAAAATAGCATTTACATCATTTCAATCCTATATCATGGATTAAAATGAATTGTATGACCCGAGTAACTTTTTTTGGACTTAAAATATAGAAATTATTTTGTTTTAATCCCGCATAATAGATTAAAATGAATTAATGGTCTGCATATTTTTTTTTAATTGAAAAGAATAAGAATCGCTCTGTTTTCATCCTTTCATATGGATTAAAATGGATTTTAAAAAATCAGAAACTTTAATTGGATAGAAATGAATTCAAAAGATCAGAATCTGAATTTGACACGAACAAAACGAATCTATTTCTGTCTATTTCAATCCATTTTCGTTTGCTGGGATCATGGGCTAAATAAGGAAGAAGCGAAAAATGTCACCATATCAGTTTTAAAATTGAGAACTTTCCTTTTAAAATGCCATAACTGCTCTAGCTGAAAATTGCTCTAGCAGGAGCTAGGAACTGATTTATCAGGTTTCGAAGTAAACTCTGCATTTTACAAGATTTTACTTAAGTGCTGTTGCAATACTGCTGGCGTTCGTGTTATCCGATGTGCACCACGAGGAGGCTACTTGGTCGGAGTTTATACATCGTGCGTGCGTGCGTGCGTGCATGCGTGACGATTTTTTGAAAAGTAATATACGATAGATTTGCTTATTTCGCTCCATTCGCGGTACAACCCTGTTCCAAATTACCGATGGGTGGATGGAACGCCCCTGCGAAATTTCGGGTATAAATAGAGCACCGCATCGACCGAGAATCAATAGGATTTGGACTCCGAGCATTCTCGGAACTCTTGACCGCCGGGTGTTCTCAGCTTTCTGACTCTGACTGGGTGTTCTCGATCTCCCGTGCCGGGCGTTCTCGGCTTCCTGATCCTGACTGGGTGTTATCGATCCCCTATGCCGGGCGTTCTCGGCTTCCCGATTCTGACCGGATGTTCTCGGTCTCCCGTGCCGGGCATTCTCAGCTTCCTGACCCTGACTGAGTGTTCTCGATCTTCCGCACCGGGCGTTCTCGGCTTCCTGATCCTGACTGGGTGCTCGGTCTCTCGTGCCGGGTCATCAGATTGAAGTATATAGGCCATCAGATCCTCAATGAGGGTCCACTAACCGTGTGAGTGCTTACAGTTCCAGGACACGCAGCGGATCTTTCCGAACGACTTTGGCTCCCACTCACCCGATCCAGGGCACTCGATCCTTTGCGCTTTCCGTCAATCGTCCAATCAAATCCCTGCCCATAGACCTGTCTAGGTTTATTTAATTTCAACTCGCGACGCGATACGTTTAGTTCCGTACGAATTAGACAAAGCCTTGTCCACGGCCCTGTTCGTTCAGCGCTTTTACGTAGATTAAATCGACCTAAGCTTTGTTCACGGCCAGCCCGTTTACAGATTTCACATAGATTCAGTTTTGTTTACAGCACGATCCGTTCAGATTATGTTACGTTCATGACGCGACTTCGTTTATTTTAGTTTATTCCGCATACATTCCGTTCGTTGTGTCCTCGCCCACCGTGCGAGCAATCCACATTAGTTAAATGAGTCGTCGGCCTGATACCAACTGGGTATCTCCTGTCAGTTCATCCAACGACTCTCCGTCGGCGGAGCCCGTGAGTAAAAACCAGAGGAACACGCGTTCCGCAGTTGTAACCCCGTGCTGTATCAGTCAAGGCCATAAGTGTTCTCTTGGTAAGGAAATAAACGATCTCATTCATCATCAAACTAAATGAAATTGGTGTTTCATTCTTTCTCGAACCCTGACTCCGGCGAGTCAATCCGAGCGATCGAGAAAACGAGAACGTTACAAATTTCGGTACACAGGGATTGGTAAGGCAGCGTAGCATAGCATAAACATAAAGTCCAACGCCGGTTCGTGGGGACCAGCGTGGCATTTAACATGTTAACACTAAAAATTGTACATTTTACGCAAAAAAGAAACATCACAGCGAAAATTAAATGGCTCAGGTAATCGCTTTGTAGGTTTCAGCGATATATAGCTAACCCATTTGATGTAAGTCGATCTGTTGTTTGGCATATTACCAGGATACTGGACTTTATCGACGAAGAAGAGATCAGGCTCATAGACGTATGATATCCATTCGAGAAGACTGTAACATTGTCAATATGATATGATTGTAAGAGAAGATTGTAAGAACGCACAATAAGTGCTCGTAACATTAAAATCCAGTTGTTGCAGGATCGGTCTATAAGCAATTAGATCATCCGGAATCGCCTGAGAGAAGCTAATCTGAGATTACAAAACTGAGCGCGCTCGCGCGCACGCACGCATACACGCACGCACGCAGGGTGTGCAAACTTCGAACAACTCTTCGTGGTGGAGATGGTTGCAATTGGACACGTCGTTAATTGGTCAATTTAAAATAAAAATATCTGATTGGTTGATTCATGTGATCCAATGTGGGAAAAACTCTAAGTACAGGTCGCTAGGAGTAGCTGTGGGCAATCGCATCGTGTCCAAATGAACCATTCTCCTTTGTAGTGCCCATAACGGATAACGCGAATGCCAGCGGTATTGCCGTGGCACTTAACCAAAATCTTATAAAATGCAGAGTTTACTTTGGAACCTGATAACTCAGCTCCTAGGCATACTAGAGCAATTTTCTTTACGGCATTTTAAAAGGAAAATTCCCGACTTTAAAACTGATGTAGTGACATTTTTTGCTTCGTCTTTATTTTGCCCGTGAAAGGCTGCAAAGTCATGAATTTTCCAGAACTCTAACACTATCTGCTTTTGATCTTCGAAAAAGACAGTTTAATGAGACAAAAAATATCACTTAAGTCATTTTAGAGTAGAGACTTAATCCTTTAAAACGCATCTTTAGAAATTATCCTGCGATTCCTGTAACTACGATCTTTTAAAGATCGACAAAATTTGCTGGCTTTAAGGTGCTCTCTTAATTTCTATGCGCAGTAGTAGATATAGGTTCTGGATCACTATGTGTTAGTGAGTGGAAGGGATGTATGTGTGAGACACGTCACCGGGGAGAAGGCATGACGCACAATTTAATTAATAAACAATTAATTTAGATAGTTTAATAAATTAAATTTAATATTGGGTTGAGGAAAAAGTTTCTTTGTATTCACCTGGTAGATGGCTTTAGGATCGCATAATTCCGGATATTAATCGGATCTGGCAATATTTGCGTGCGTTTGAAGGGTGACATATCATAGAATAAAAAAATTGTAACACTCGTTTATTTAGTCAAAAATTATTGCGTTTTGAAAATGAGTGAAAATAAAGAAGAAATTCGACATATTTTGAAATTTTATTACGAAAAGGGGAAGAAAGTGATTCAGCTTGCTAAAAAAATTTGTTGATGTTTATGGATATAATGCAGAACGTGTGGCACAAAACTGGTTCAAGCGTTTTCAATCTGGAAATTTTTATGTCATAATATCAGTAACGAACTAAACGTTGACCACAAAACAGTTTTAAATCATTTGGAGAAGGCTGGATACAAAAAACAAACTTGTGTCTGGGTGCCACATGATTTAGCAGTGAAAAATTTAATAGATCGAATTTCCATCTGCGAATCATTGTTAAAACGGAACGAAATCGAACTAATTTTGAAACGGTTCATTACGGGCGATGAAAAATGGATCGACACGTGCAAATAATGTACGACAATAATGTACGAAAAAGATCGAAACAAGATGAAGCTCCGCAAACGGTGGCAAAGTCAGGACTGACGCCAAGAAAAATGATGCTGTGTGTGTGGTGGAATTGGAAAAGAATTCACTACGAGCTGCTGCCGCCCAGTCAAACGATTCTAATCGCTATTGTCAACCATTGGAAAGATTATGCCAAGCAATCGAGAGAAAGCGATCAGAATTGATCAATAGGAAAGGCATCGTCTTCGATCACGACAACGTCAGATCTCACACATCTTTGGTGACCCATCAAAAATTGAAACAACTTGATTGGGAAGTTGCATTCCTTATAGTCCTGACCTTGCACCATCAAACTACCATTTGTTTCTCTACAGAACTTTCTTAATGGTGTAAAGCTGACTTCAAAAGAGACCTGTGCAAACTTACTTGTCGCAGTTTTTCGTCCAGAAATCACAAAAGTTCTACAGACGGGATTATGGTTTTATCTCAAAAATGGCAGAAGGCGGTCGAACAAAATGGCACATATTTGGTTTAATAAATTTCATTTAAAATATGAAAAAAATTTGTTTCACTTTTGCATTAAAGTACGAGGACTTTTTCCTAACCCAATAAAATCACAATTTAATTAATGAACAATTAATTTAAATAGTTTAAGAAGTTTAATTTAATAAATTATATATAAAATTAAATTAATTTACTCTTTTTATATTAGATATAATCTGACATAAGTATTTAATAAAATTAGAAATCAATAATTTTAACATAAAATATAGTACATGTTTGCCGCAGCCATGTTCAGGCTCTCTCTCCCTTCCTCTCATAGTAGCTATAATTCTCTCTTCTTCTCATAACAGCTATAGTTCTTTCTCTCTCTCTCTCCCCCTCTCCCTCTCTCTCTCTCTCTCTCCCTCTCTCCCGTCTACAGCTCTCATACGCGTTCTCTTTCTCTTTCATATTGTTTTCTTCCACTCATTGCGATTTTTGTACTGCGTTCTTTTTCCCACTTGTGTACTTACCATCTTCTCGTCTCGATAGAGCATTATATGACAATAACGAGCAAAATTGGTCACAGTATAAAAGTGACAGAAGTGCAGTAGTAAAATTAATAAGGGAAAAGAAGAAAGAATATTATGGAAATATGATAGATCTTAAAGAAAATTCTACAACCATGTGGAAAACTTTAAAAGAAATAATTACCCGGTAAAAAATTTTTCATATAAGAATATATATAAACATATATAAACATATATAAACATATATAAACATGTATAAACATATATATTTATATATAAAATATGTCCATATATCTTTATATACCCTTTTTTGTAAAATTACTGCTTAATACAAGAAAAATAATAATAATTAGAAAACAAAAAATAATTAAAAGAATAATTTTTGCATTGTTTCTTTTACAAAAAGACAAGTTTGA
>JANQDE010000323.1:53806-81759 GCA_037157785.1 Cephalotes varians
CCAAAAAGGTCGGGACACCTAAATATCTCGGGAAATATAAGTTTTACAGAAAAGTGTTTCAGACAAAAGTTATATGGTTTAAAAATATCTATTTACTGATCCTATCAGTTTGACCTTAGGTTGCGTAGCCAAGGTCAGGTCAAGGTTACATTGATTGTCTTAAATGGGACACCCTATTTTTGATTCAAGAATCTAATAGCTGATGAGGAGAGCTTTCCAAAACGCTATAATAAAATATTTTTTTATGAAGAACTTTTCAAGTTATAATGTTCCAAAGTTATAGTATCGCCGACACTAGCATTACCGAGCATTTCGAAAAAATTATTGATGCTGTCTGTTAATTAGTCTGACTTCGACTTATGAGATTCGACAATAATAACGAACAAATTACTTTATTTTCACATTCATTGTGAAAAATAGGTAGATAAGTTTTATTAAATAATAAAAATCTCAATAATACATAAAAATGTATATTTTAAGATTAAAATGGCGAATTATTTATTAACAATATTTATGCAACGTGAAAAATAATTTTTTTTTTTTTTTTAATCCAATAATGTCCAAGCACAGAGAAAAATAAACAAGCGAAAATTAGAAAAATGCAAATCAATGTCGCAACAATTTGATAAATAGTTAGAAAAAGAAACATCGGAAAACGATGTCTATGCAAGAGGCCAAATTTAGTACTTCTTCAAGATAATAATACTGAGTGTTGTCTGAGAAGATATTAAACACTTTCACATCTTTAAACATATCTAAAAGACATCTTTATGACATCTTTTAGACATGCATGTTGTCTAATTGTCTGGATTGATATCAAACAATTCAGACTAAAAATTTACGAAGAAGTTTTATATGTTTTACTAGTTTAAACAAATTAATGAAGAAAAAAATAGATGTTATATTCTTATAAATCAAAACAAATCAATATTTTGTTTTCCTCGTATGTTTTATGGCAATGCTCGGAATTAATTGCCCCCTTTGGCCCGATTTCGAAAGCGACGCCTACTACAACCTCCCACTACAACTCGAAGCTCGACGACCGAGCTGCTTGTAGCCTTGTACCTTTTTTATTAAAAATGCACTTTTTATTAAAAATGCACACAAATTGTATCTTCCGCCAAGTCATCATTAAAGTAGTTTCTTTATTAAACTATTTTTATTTCTATAAACATTAAATTTTTTTTAACATAGTTTATGTGTTACATGATAACATTTGGTGATGATAGAATTAATAGACTTTTGCAAAAGAGTTATAACACAATAGTTATAATAATTAAAGTTTTAGCAGATTTAAATAGATTTCCGTGACATCCGTAGATACTATTGTTGATACGTTTTTTTTTAATGATTTCCCTAGTAGTATTCCACTAAGAAATAATGAATCAAATATATGGCTTAGCAAGAAAATAAAATTCTAAGTCATAAAAATAAATAAAAAACAAAAAAACAAAAAAAATAATTCGTATAAAAATACTAATTTGATTTTCTGGTTCGTTTACACGATTCTACTAGGAATATATCCACAGAAATATTTAAAAAACTATTTCGCATCAGTGAGGACAATAATGCGTCGCTCAAAGAAGAAAGTTTTTCTTTTTTTTATAAATTTCATTTAGAGAAAGAGCATTCACATAAATATGTGGATCCAAATATGGAGAAAATTCGAAGACCGAAATGTTTGAGACGTGAATAATAGGATGCATCTAAAACCTTGAAAAATTTGACCTTTTTTCTAATCATGATTTCAAAAAAAGATCACATTGCAAATCGTATAGTCCTGCCTGAAAATCTAGGTTTTGTTCCTCGATTTGAACAGTGAGACAATTTTCAAATAATATTAATAATATAATATATAATAATCAAATACAAATATCAAAGAAGCTAAATGTCGGTCTTGCAGTATACACTACACTGCGGCAGATCTTGGTGCTCAATTATAATTTGTGAATCTTTTTATATTTTCTGCTCATGCGAACTGCGCGCCGCAATTCGTCGGACTTGAAACACAGTGCACAATGCCGGAAACAATCGACTCACATATTAAATTGTTGATAAACAATTTTATAATTTTCAATGCTAACAGCATCTATTATCCCCCCTTCCCGAAAGTCTGTAAAGAAATTATTGCGAAAAATAACACCTCAGCCGGGATTCGAACCCGGATCTCTCAAGCAATCCGTGCGAACATCCTACCAATTCGACCACCGAGGCACGTGATGATATTTTTCGCAATAACAATTATATGTTAGTTGTACGTCTTTTTTTAAGCGACGTTATTAAACACACTATATTTGAGGATTGACTTTGAAGTAAATTACAAATACAAATTGAAATAAATTACAATTGAAAATTGAAATAAATTACAATTACAAATATCAAAGAGGATAACTGACATTAATTCTTATTTAATTAATATAAGTGTTATATAACTTTGACAGTCGAATAATTTAACGCAATCCGTTGCCAATCTGTTGATGACATCACCAATTTTAGATTCTCAACATCGCGAAGGAGAATCTCGTAAGAAAAAGATAAGATAGAACATTATGGATAACTACTTCGCACGTTATGAGACATCGTTTTTAATCTTGTATGTCAAAAAATAGACAGCGTAAATGTATGTATGCGTTAATACCGTATAATTAGTTTTAACTATTATTAATATTTACAAACACTGAAGATGACCTAATTTTAAGGTCGTTTTAAGGTCGTAAAACGTTTGTTTTTCTATAAGCTTATTATGATATAAAATTATTTAGCACAAACATCCAACTAGGCTTTAATGCTCCTTTGTTTAAATTGTGTTGATTAGTTTTCTTTTTTTGTATTTATAATTTTTAGTTTGTTTCTATGTAAGTTTACGATATAAAATTTTCGTTTTTTATCAAACCATATATTTGATCCTTTTTAATGAAATAGATCAAAGATATTAACTAAGAAAATTATTAAGTAAAAAAATTATCAAGAAAATCACTTTTAAAAAATGCATCAATAGTATCATTCTCACGGATGATGTGGAAATCTATTGTTAAAATCTTAATTATTATAATTATTATATTATAATTCTATTGTAAAGATTTATTACGTAAATATTATTATAAAACACATAAAAATATTAAAAAGAAAATTTAATATTTGTGAAAATAAAAATGATTTAATAAAGAAACTTTGACAATTCGGCGGAAGATACGATTGGAGCGAATTTTTTGTATGAAAAGCTCCTGAGCGCGTGCGGCGATCACTGAAATATAAGGTCTGTTTTTTATTGCTGCACTTTCTGAACTAGTATACACGGTGCAATAAGTTGAAATGAAGTAAACATATATTTATTTCACTTTAACTTATTGCACCGTGTGTGCCAGCTCAGAGAGTGCAGCAATAAAAAACAGATCTATAATAATACTGGAACGTGTACGGGCGCTAGTGTTGTGAAATGATAAAGAGGGTATTAAGTGGTATCACTGTTTGCACAAAAATATAATCCCTTCTATGATCCCGTACGATCCCCATTATCATCTACCACGCATGCGTAGTATAGCTTAGAGAAGGCTAAAGATACCACCTTAGACGCTCTCTCTCGGATCACACTTATTCATAGGGTCACGCACGTTCCAATATTATTATATTATATTATTATATTATATTTCAGTGGTGGCGGTTCGACCGTCGAGCTTCGAGCGGTGGGGAAAAGACAGCAGGCCTCGCCTTTGAAATCAGGCCGAAAAAGGCAAATAATTCCGAGCTGTTTTATGGACTCATATCGCATAATTTTTCAAACCCACAATAAGAATTTCATGATTGGAAACATTTCGTTATTTCCCAAAACGAAAATTTCTCTGAGCACTGAAACAATTATGGAAAATAATGGAAAATATATGGAAAAAGACATGGGATCAGGAAACGCTATCGACGATTACGTAATTCAATTAACAAGGAAAAATGATATGGCGTGAAATATTGAAAATAGTAGATATTATTCTATTCAGCATTAAATAATATTGCTCTTAGAAATTCAAATGAAATAATTGGAGATTTAAATTTCGAAATTTTTTAAAATTTAATTGAATTTACTACCTATTATAATATTATTATAATACTATTTTAAAAGAACTTTTTTATATTGAAAAATATAAAAAAGTTACATTTCATATTTTTTCACCTATTATTCAAAACAAAATAATAAATAACAAATAATACAATAGAATATAGACCGGCATGTGAAAACACAATTAATTAAAGAAGCGCTTACGGTCTAAGCTAGATCTTCGTGTTTCTTGTATGATTTTATATACATTTTCAAGTTCAAACTGCGCGCCAAATAAATTTTCGGTTTTAAAACACATGGTCATAAACTGAACAAGAATAATAATATCACAATATTAAACTGACAATTTAAGGGGAAGGTTGCCATACCACTTTATGTTTGATGCATATTTCTTAAATAAAAACTAGAAATAATACTTTAGAAACATAAATACAAACTAGAAAGTGTTTTCTGTCAGATGATATAGCAGTTTTTTACAATATTATTTCGGATTTCGCAATAATTAATTTTTTTATAAAATAAGCAAAACTAAACGTCTGACAAGATGAACCTCAAAATTAACATAGTAGGCAGTAATGCCACAATTCATTTCCTATTCTTTTTTTTTTACAAAGGAGTCAGAGGTGTACAAAATATCTGCAAGTTTAGTGTACATAAGGATTTCTAGAACCCTTTCACTTCGACATAAAACGTTTTTTGTTATTACGCATACTTTATGCTGTCCCGTAAGACGCAAATATGTAGCGAGACAGTATACAGGGTATTCGGAAATTGCCGGAACCCCTAAATAACTTTCGAACGGGTAAAGATAATTAAATGAAATTTGGAGGGCATATGTAGCATTAAAAGAGCTATCTTTTATAAGGGACAACAATACTCATCTCCGGGGGTGCGAGATGAGGCACAAAAATCTTAAGGAGGTATTCTAGTGTAATCGGTCAAAAAAATTAATTTTTTGTTTGCATATTCTTATAGTTTGGGATTGAGATCTTGAAAATGAAAATGAAAAAAAAAGATCTTGAAATTACTCATTCATTTCGTAACTGTATAAGAAATTTTAAAGGCGTTTTTCTCGAAATGATATTTTTCAAATCGGACGTGTATTTTTCTCACAAACTACTGGGCCGATCGATCTGCAGTTTTGCGCGCGCGCGCGCGCGCACACACACACACACACACACACACACAGTGTACATATATTAGGCTATCGTTTGATCCTCCAACTTTTCGATCTCTTTACAATTACTATTTTTCCGGCCCGAAAAAACATTTTTTTAAAGTAAAAATTGAGTATTTTTTTCAAGCGTCGTCATTTTGTCAATTTTTTTCAAATTATTTATTAGAAGATCGAACAATAACCATTTATAAAGAATAAAATAAAAAAAAATTCATTTATTTTCGATGACGAGGATTCCAGCAATTACTACACCCAATGAGAAAATTTCGCAACATGTATCTTTTCACGATCTATATCTTGTACAATTTACAATAAAAAGCTTTGCAAATTTGAAATGTTACTTTTAATATGAATAAATGTTAATACAAAATATTAGCTCTATAGATTTACCGTTTTCATAAATTTAATTTTAAAAAATCACCTTAAAAACGAGTATTTACATAAGAATAAATACGCCTTAAATGGCATAAGGAATCAAGTAATAGTTTGTTTGAAAAGTCTCAGAAAGACCTGAGAACTTTTGCGACAAAACTATCACTTGATCTTTTATGCCATTTAAGACTTTTTACCTGTGCCTCATCCCTACGCCTCTAGGGATAGGAGGTTGTTGCCTCTCATATCAAAAGATAGCCCTTTTGATGACCATAAACCATAAAACCCTTAAAATTTCATTCAATTATCTCTGCTCTTCAAAAGTTATTTAAGGCCTAGATATAGCCTAGATATTTCAGGTAATAGTTCAAGAATTTAAAAAATGAAAATAAATGAAGTACCGGATAAAGGAAATAGCATGACAATCGAAAAATTATTTAAAATGCAAATTTACAGTGTTTTAGAAAGTCTGTTGATTTAAATAAATTGGCAATGAACAATTGAGAGCTGTCTGTGATGATTTTTGCTTTCTCTATGGCTCGTCTTTAGAATTGATTTACAAAAATCAACTACAGATCTCGCTAGTGTAGCAAAGATTTAAATATGTACGAGCTCACAAATGAAATTCAAAGCTTTAAGTTTGAAGCCTCGATATTAATACAAAACATTAAAACTCTGCAATTCTGCTCGATATTCTACAGTAGAATTTTACAGTAGAGTTTTCTAATCAGTCACGTGGGGAAATCAGATTGTTTCCCCACTAAGATTCCACCGATAAACAATGTTGCTCTGAAATTATCCTCTCTCGACCCACATCGACCAAAGGCACACATATGTAGTTCTGCTATTAGTGTGAGTCTATTCCTTAGAAAAAAACCTCCAAAATTGGAAGGTTTACCCTCAAATTTAAAAGTTAATTCTCAAATTTGAGGGTTGGCCCTCAAACTTTCAAAGTAGACACCAAATGATTCGATGTCAACCCCCAAGTTTGGGTTTTGACTTTCAATTTTTGGTGTTTAACCCGAAACTTTCAGCGTAGACATGTCGTTACTAATTATTTATTAATATTTTTTACTAATTATTAATATTTTTATGAAAATATATATTAATAATGAAAATTATTATTTTTAACTATCGTTAATTGAATTCGTTATTTTCGACTTGATTTTTAATCTATATACTTTATAATTTTAAATTTTTAATTAATAATCCTGTTGTAAACTTGTTGGCTAGCAAGTTTTATATTACAGGCCCCTGTTATAATCAATTTTGTCTTGAAATTAAGAAAATTGACAAATAACAGTGTTTGTTCATTTCAACACACACACACACACACACACACACACACACACACACACACGCGCGCGCGCGGTGGGCTATTTTAATCGATCCACCTAAATATCTCTGTAGGTAAGCCACCTACAGAAACATGGTCCAAAATTGTCGAGGACAATGGGGGCCATCCACCTGTACTACTGATCTTGACCTTCAAGTAGATTTTCAAGGTCATTTGAAGATCAAATTATTTTTAAATTGACTTTGACAAGATCACAGCAGTAAATTACGCTATACCATCTCGAACGTAAAATTTCCCGTTCTTTCCGAATCCGGTGTCAAAAATAGAGGTTTCTATTAAAAAAAATTAATTTGACCTTCAAATGACCTTGAAAATCTACCTGAAGGCCAAGGTCAGTAGTACAGGTGGATGGCCCCCAATTTTTGTTCGAACCATGTTTCTGTAGGTGGCTTATCTACAGAGATATTTAGATGGATCGATTAAAATGGCTAACCGTATATATATATATATATATATATATATATATATATATATATACATCAATAAAAAAATTTTTAAACTGTAATTCATATATTAAATTAATACACATATTTTGATCCCTTCAGCTCAACTATCTCATCATCAGACATAAAATTGACCTACAAATGTGAGCACCCATTTTTTATGTTTGATGTGGACTATCCTTACATTACGCCAATTCGTTTGGGCGTCAATCCTGGCTGCATTCCATTATTCAGTGCGAGAAAATCAATAATTCACGTATATTTACGTATACTATAGATTTTCAGTACTCGCAGTGAATAACGGAACGCAACACCTGTTTGGGAATCAATATTGCGTGAGGGTCAATTCCATTTCGGGGTTAACACCGATTGAGAGTCTCCTGTTTGGGAAACAAAACCTTGAAGGTTAAGCTCGTTTGAGGGTCAACAGGGGATCCGAAATTATCCTTGAATTTCGGAGTCATTTTTGGAGTCATTTTGAGAGTTTTTTGGAGGGTTTTTTTTTCGTAAGAGATGTGCGTCGGTGTACCGATACAACACCTAGGAGAAAGATTGAACATTATAAGGGAAGAATAGAAAAAGAAGCACAAGCAAAAAACAGAGAGATTTCATGATGTATATCGCACGCCGTGTGCCAGTTGAAAAGCACTGTTCTACAGACGCACGCGCGTTTTTCATGATTTTAGATTAATTGAGTCATATCCAAATATCAATGTTACTATCGGGATATTTCTTACTCTTCCTCCTACTGCTTTGTGTAAGAGAAAAGTAAGTTAAAATTAATAAAAAATTATTTAAGGTCAAATATCGGGCAAAAACAATTAATCTAATTTTCCTTTAAAAAAAAAGTCTATTTAATATAATAGTATTAAAAATAATTATTAAAAATATTGTAATGTATAACAAGAAAAACGATTTACACTAAGAGTTCTTTATATTAAAAATAAAATCAAAGGTAAGAATGGAAAGGCAAATAGGAGCAAACGGCGTTATTATGCAAAAATCTTCATGTAAATATATTCATCATAATTCAGTTAAAGAGTTTCGGACGTTTTGACTTCATTCAAACCATCTTCAGCGATTAAAATTGTACATAGAAATAAAACTAATCTTTTTATATTGCGAATGCTCTTATCAAAAACTGGATTGTCATGCTTCCATATTTGCCGAAAAGAGAAGATTTATCTTCAAATGTGAAGAGATGAATTAATAAAAAATAGTTCTTTATTCGTAAAAAAATAGCAAAACTTAGCCAATGTTGATGAATCAATCAAATAAAAAAATATAACAGGGATTCTTCAGAAAAGTACAGCAAATATATAATGTCAGATATATATCATAATTATTATCAAAATGTAAAATATGTTAACTGGTCCACGACTGTACAGTAAATGATACTGAAAGATCTTTATTATTACCGTTAAATTGGTACAATGAAAAATAAATAACTAGATACAAAAATAAATTAAAATAAAAGATCAAAATAATAAAAACAGTATACAAAAATAAAATAAAAATATTCATTATAATTAGACATTTATATGTTTATACTCTGTTTAGAATTGATGTGTATGTATGTTGTAAATATTCTGTATCTTTTTGGTAATTAAGTCCATTTTTTCGTAATTATATGAGCATTTCAAAAATAATCTTTTTCCAGAAAAATTTTTCGCTATCGAGAATCTTTACATTAAACCAATCAAAATCATGATTGCGACGCAATCTATGTTCTGTGATGACTGATGTATTGGATATCTTCCTATTAATTTGATGTTCTGAAATCCTAATATTTTATTTTTTTTTTTTGTCTGTCCTACATAAGTTGCGTCACAATCCTTACATGAAATTTTATACACGACATTCTTCTTTGAATAATTCGGGCGGAAATCTTTTTGTGCTTTGACAATCCTCTTTAATTTGTTAAGACTATAAAAAGATAATTTGATATTTAGGTTTTTTTTTTTAATTTTTCCGAGATATTCGGAAAGTATGGTATAGTAAACTAATTAATTTTCTCTTATTATTTTTGGTCACATTGCTAGCCTGCGTATTTGTCCGTTAAAAAGAGTTTTTAGTCTTAATTGTATTTAATTGTATTAAATATAAAATTAAGAGGATAATTATTTAACAAAAACGTGTTGATAATGAAAATAAGATTTTTCTCTAAGATAGTATCTTGGATGTGATAATAAAAATGTTCTATCATGCTCATCAAAGTTCCCCTTTTTTGAGTAGGAGGGTAATGAGATAGAAAATTGAGGTATCTGCCAGAGAAAGTAGATTTATGATACCAGTCAAACTTAATTGTATTATTATTAATTAATATAACGTCAAGGAAATTTAATCTTTCGCTTCAAATTTTCATTGTAAATTGGATCTTATATGAAAAAAGTTAAAGATATCTAGTAGCCTGTCAAGTTGTGTATGGTGGACAGCCATTGCTCATATCTAAAAAAAAATATCTTTATTCTCCAATGCCCTCCTCTCAAGATCTTGTAGGACTAAATCAGCAATGATGGGAGACAAAGGAGAGCTCATAGGAGTGCCAAATTTTTGTTTGTATAGTTTATTATTGAAACTAAAAAAAGTAGAGTCAAAAATTAAATGTAACGCGATTATGAATTCATTTTTGGGGATATTACACCCTGAGGAAATGTGTGTCCATCTATTGAAAATACTCTCCATAGCAAGATCGAATGTTTATAAAAAATGATACAACATTCAAAGAGACAAAAACGAAATCACTATTAAGTGTTGAACCATTCAATCTCTTCACAAGCTGGAAATATTATCGATGTGACTGAAAAATTTTGGAATAATGTTAAAGATAATTTCATGTAAGAGGCCAGAGAAAGAAGACTATCAATGGAGGAAATAATGATTCCAAAAGAGTTGCCAAGTTTATGTATTTTCAGCAATCCACAGGACCTCGGAAGAATTCCATCACCGGAAAAAACTTTTTTATAAATCTCGATTGTAATATAATTGTTCTTTTTGTCCATTGTCTTGTAAGCAAAGTGCATACAGAGTGAGTAAGTTTATTAACAGGATTTTTTTAATGTTAATGTAAGTTTCTTGATCATGTAGCATATCTTCCATTTTAGTAATATAATCAATTTTATCCGAAGCTACGTGATATTGCCTTTATCGGCTTTTGTGAAAACTATGGATGAATGATTTTTAATAAAACGCTTCGTTAATTTTAAAAGACTAGGCAATCTAACATTAATATTATTTTTATGAGTGGAAATTGAGAATAACTTGCGAATGATCGGTATGGACTGGTTTCTAATATTTGATTGAACATCAATATTTAATTTTTTAATATCGTTTTCAATATTTTTTATTAGTTCGATGGTGTTCTTAAAATCATGGGAAGGAAGTGAAAAATTCTGTCCAAGTTGGAGAAAATATTGAATATCCTGTGAAATGTCAATTAGAAAGATTGATAAACCAATTGTTTCTAATAGAGGTGAGGGATAGAATGAGTTGTCATCTATGGAAAATATAGACGAATTTAAGTTAATTTCAAATGTTTATTGATTTTTAAGGGATAAGATACCTTGAGCGATCTAAAAAGTGACGTTTTTTTGTACTGGATTGCGGGAAAAGTATAAATCCGATCCATTTAAAATTTGACACTTTATTACTACATATATTAAACTTATTGTGTGACAAATTTAACTAAAAAGTATTGATCTGACAAGGAGTAGCAATCCGTGTGAAATGTGATTTTACGAGCGGAGTACATTCCACCATTTTGGTTATCCTGAAACAAAAAATCGAAATAGTTTTTTAAATTAAAATGTATTCCCTATCGTCTGACGTAGGTTTTTTTCGATTTTTTTTTAAATTGACAAAAATATAAGTATTTGAATTTTTAACAATTTTTTTACGTTATAAATGTTATTATATTTTGCAAATTAAAAATGATATCAAAAAATAGGTTAGACTGAAACTACTGGTTTTCTGAATATGTGTATCAAATTGCAAGTCAATCCGTCAATTGTAGCTTGAAAAATCCTGTACATCATCTTGAAAAGTATAGTTTCGAAAAAAACGCGTTTAAAGTTTCAGTACTTGATATGAGTTGCAATTTTTTGTATCTTACCGCTAATCAGTCCTTCATAGAATGAATTTATCTTTTCATCTTGCAATACTGTTTTATGCTTCTGTCGTTCAATTCGATGCTTCTTTTGATGTCGCAAACATTCGCGCCTTGCACTCGTTCCTCGTCAAGCTGCTCGCATATTGCAACCGCATTCGGTCCAATGGTCAAATTCAATACATGCATCATTAAAAGGATGCTTGCATAAACTTTGTTAAATAATATACTAGCTGCAATATACGTAGCAATTTCGACAGTTTTTGCTTCAGTAAATACGCGTTTTGAGGCACACGACCAAATAAGCGAATTGAGGGTCTCGTTATTATTTTGAATAAAACTTCCACTCAGCGATGCAGAAGCTCGTCCTTGCTTAGTTCTTCATACACAGGTATAATTGCCTGAGAAAAAGAATTGTAAAAAATGCTATGCCGCTCAACCCTTTAGATCGACTACCTGCGTGTAGGGTACGCGCGTTCACTTCAAGTTATAACTCGAAAAATATTTCGATATTTCGAATATCGACTTGGGACCTTTTACACATTAATTCTAAGACTTCAAACTATATTTTAAAGCAAAAAAAATTTCGATTTTTTTGAAGGTCTTCCGGATATCTTATCTTCTTAAGAGGAGGAAAAAAGAAAAAAGAGGGAAATTATTAAATATCTGATGTTATTATATATTTGATTAAAGATTTTTCTAGGAAAGAATTATTTCTGAAATGCTCAATATACAATTACGAAAAAACGGACTTAATTACCAAATTGATACAGAATATTTACATACATACACAATACATCAATTCTAAACAAACTATAAACATATAAATGTCTAATCATAATGAATATTTTTATTTTTATTTTATTTTTGTATACTGTTTTTATTATTCTGACCTTTTACTTTAATTTATTTTTGTATCTAATTATTTATTTGTTATTACGCCAATTTAACGGTAATAATAAATCTTCTTTAAAGATCTTTCAGTATCATTTAAGGGAAACCGAGGTGGGTTGAAACAATTTTTATATTTTTCATCATAATTATCTCAAATTTAATGTTAGGATTAAAATTTGTTGTTTTCTTAAATCCTTTATTCTTTACTAATTCTTAAAAGCAAAAGATTCAAACCTTGTAACTAGTTTTAAAAATAGACTTTTAGAGGAGTATTCCAACTGTTACAACCCACCTAGCATCGAGGTAAAATGAAACAGTAGGGAAGATGAATTGAAACAGATAAGGTTTGTACCAAAATCAAATAATATGTATATATTAATTGTACGTATTAATTATATATGTATAACATATATTATTGTATATGTATGTATTAATTTTTATTATTTAATTTATTATTATATGTATGTATTAATTATATTTTATACAAATCATACATATAATAAATTAAAGTATACACGGAGAGAATTTTTTCTTAGAGCGATAAATCATTATGTAAGAA
Source organism: Cephalotes varians (assembly GCA_037157785.1). Taxonomy (NCBI): domain Eukaryota; kingdom Metazoa; phylum Arthropoda; class Insecta; order Hymenoptera; family Formicidae; genus Cephalotes; species Cephalotes varians. The sequence goes on from JANQDE010000323.1 coordinate 66,762, forward strand.
TTATCAAATAAATATTTAATGCAGAGAGATGGCATGTTACATATACAAACGTTTAATCCTTGATGTGAATCCTCTTCAGTATACAATGTTTTTGATGGTATAATGCATAGATCTTTATCAATAAATGTCGTTACACGGATAAGTAATATACATTGACTATTTGTATTATTGCATTATTATTAATAGTGGGGGGTAGTATACATATTTTTCTCATAATCATTGCGTGTCATTGTCGCTTTATACTTGGTACCGCTTGTAACAAATTTCACAGTCTCTCTTCTTTCCACTAGTTCTTTCCAATAAGTCCTCTTATTTATAACGTTATTCTCATTTCAAATTTAAGTCAATTCTAATCTTTAATTAATTTTTTATGCCAAGTTTTTATGATAACTCACCGAATAAATTTTACCGTATTGGATTTAAATCTTTTTCTTTGGATACTTATCTTTGACTAATGGAAGGAGATGCGAATGGAAGGAGATTATTCCGTCTCACCACTGTATATTACTCCATGTAACGACATTTATTGATGAAGATCTATGTATTATACTATCAAAAACATTATACACTGAAGAGAATCCACATTAAGGATCGAAACGTTTGTATATGTAACATGCCATCTCTGCATTAAATATTTATTTGATAATTCTTATGTAATGATCGCTCTAATAACTGCGTTGGCTTGTAAAGGCAATTTGTATTAGTTATATTTTATATATTTTTTTTTTAGAGTTTACTCTGAAAATATGATATGAGTTGTGGGACAACATTGTATTTTTAAGTATTTCCTCCTAAATCTCTCTCATTTATTAATAAAACTACAATAAAATAAATTTGATTAACTTTACTGAAGTGGTAAAAATTCTTAAAATATTGTATTGTGCCGTAACTCATATTTTCTACATAAAGAAAATTCTTTTCGTATAGGAATCTAAAATCGAGGTAAATTGAAACAAGATGTGTCAACCTACTTTGATCATATAAATTTGATCTTTTAAAGCTTCACCACAAGTATTTCCTACAAAACTAATAAACATAAACAAAACTAATCTCAAATAAAAAACTTAAATTATTAAGTTACAAAAATATCGAAGGTAAAACCCAAGTAACGTATAAACAAAAAAGAAATACTATGTTCCAAAAAATATTACCAAAACTTACTTTAGATCAATTTGATACTAACGTTACAAGAGACAACTCGCTCACTGCACGTCGTCAACATATAGTGACAAACTAACCTTTGTTTAAGTACAATAAAACTTTACTGTTGCCTGATTATCGACTATTATTGGTTTCGAGATATCGTTGTTATTTCAACCTTTGTTTCAACCCACCTCAGGTCTCCCCTATAATATATATTATAATATAATAGTTATTAAAGTAAAGAGAGAGACAGAGAGAGAAAAATAATTCCTCATTATTTAATTTATAATGAATTTTACAAAGCTTTTGAAATAAATAGCTGATTATGTTTGCAAAAAATCCATTGAACAAAAAAGAATAATCTCGTATAATATAAATGATAAATGATCTCTGCTAGTATTTTAAAAATAATATCAAACTTAATAGATTGCCTATTTATAAATTTTATAAAAATTAAATACAACAAATAAAACTAATTTTTCAATTAAAAACTCTAAAATCAAAAATGTAAACAGTAAAGACTTTTAAAAGTAGACATTTACTTATTAAGCCTTGTATCACTCACAACTGGCAGTACTCATTGATAGAATGAACTTGTATACGGAACTATAAATTTGTTGCAACTGCATAGTTTTATATCGATATTTATGTTAACAATATACATAAATAGAAGTAAATGTATTTTCTGCATAGCGTTGCGACAATAAGAAAGACATTACGAGGAATATATAAACCTTAATCAATAAAATGTATTTCATGCATATTGCACATTGTAATTAACTGCTCTACAAAATTAAATTAAACAATATTTTTATAAAAATAATAATTTTTTTATTCATAACTAGTTTTTAATTGTTTAAAGTATTTCATTCATTCTTTGATATATCATCAAAAATATTTGTCTACAATTTAATAAACTTACTATTATTATTATTATTATTTATATATATATGTTTAAATATAATAAATATAGTAAATATATATATATTAAATATAATATATATATATTTATATGAAAAAATTTTTTACCGAAATTCGCCTCATATCGTTGGCTGTGCGAAATATTGTTGAAAGCAAATACAAGTCCATTAATACATTATCATACAGTAATAACTATTGAAATAAAAACTTTTTTCATAATAATAATAATAATAATAGTAGTAAGTTTATTAAATTGTAGACAAATATTTTTGATGATATATCAAAGAATGAATGAAATACTTTAAACAATTAAAAACTAGTTATGAATAAAAAAATTATTATTTTTATAAAATATTATTTAATTTAATTTTGAAGAGCAGTTTACAATGCAGTAATTACAATGTGCAATATGCATGAAATACATTTTAAATATATATAATATATATATATATATATATATATATATATATATATATATATGTTTTCCTTCTCATAAATAATTTACAGTACAGATTAAATAATGATAAGAAGAAATAAAAAATAATTAAAAAATAATTTTTAGTATTATTTTTGTTATAAAAAGTAAAGTTTGAAATAATGAGAATAAATTGTTCATATATAATCATATATGAACATTGTGTACAGAAAAGTTATATATGATTATACAAGATTATACAGTGATTTTACAAGATGTTCCAGATCACCAGTATCCCTCTTAAAATGAAGGGAAATAGTTTTTATCAAAAATGTTTCAAACAAAAATTATATAGTCTGACGGAGAATATAAAATGGTAAAATTAATTATTAATTAATGATAAAAATTAATTTTTTAAGATAATATTAGGATTAGCACCATTTTTTAAATAGAATTGTATGAATACTGTATACGATGACACGTAATAACTAAGGATGTACCGCTTTTTTTTATTAATATCAGACTTATGTTCTTGGATCCTTGTTTTAAGATCCCCAGACAACAAGCATGTTTAAAGAACGTTCAAAAGACGTTTAAAAAAGACGTCCTTATAAGATGGCACCAAAAAACGTCATAAAGACGAAAGTAAAATCCTAGAGACATCTTTTTATGAGACGATATTTGAACGTTTATTTTAAGACATCTATGAGATTTACCAAAAAGTTTTTCAGATTGCTCTTTTAAGACAAATGTGAGATTTAATATTTTTACAAAATAATAGCTATTTATAAGATCACCATCGATATATACTGTGTAATAAGAGTGTAATTACTGTCTTATCGATTAAAAATAATGAGATAAGTAATTTCCTGTATTGCCGGTCAATACTGTCAATATATTATATTGTCAGGGGACCTATTATGGTTTTCGGATGGATTTAAACCCATGGCACATGCAAAAACGTAAAGCAGTAAGACATAAACAGTAAGTAAATCGGCCAATCACAGAGAATTATATTACGTTCTCTATTGTGATTGGCCAATTCGCTTATGCATGGTCTACAAAGAGCAGTAGCAATAGTGGATGAGGCTATAAGAGTAAGAATTTGACTAATCACAGTCGAATGTAAGAAGAATAGTTGACTGTAATTGGTCAATTTCTTACTCTTACAGTCTCATCCAATACTGCTATTGCTCATTGTAGACCATGCATTACTGTTTACGTCTTACTACCTTAAAGTACCATTATATGGAAGTGTCAAGCGTAGAGCATCGAACATCGTGAGCTTGCTATTTGTTAATTTTGATTATATGGCCTGTTTTTAATGAATGGTAAGCTCACGTCGCTCGATGCTCGATGCTTGACGCTCTCATGATACCTTTATATTTTTGTATATGCCATAGGCTTTATTCACTTCTCGCATTTTCATGTCACGTGACTGGAGTTACGTGACGCAGTTCAGTCACGTGAGGTAACCTGGCTGGGAGAGTGGACGTGTTTCGCCTCGGCTCGAGGATTGCATCATCCCCTAATTTTTTTAAGGGGCCTATCCCTATGCATTGACTTCCTGTATAATTCTGTATAAATAAATATAAATACATAAAAAGTGTGTTATTTAAAATAATTACGATCAATAACAATAATGGTTGTATTCAGTAAATCGTTTATTTTGCAACTGTTGGAACAAGTTTGCTGAGATAGGATTATTTCTGCAAAGAAAACTTGTTCCAATAGTTGTAAAATAAATATTTTGCTGAACGCGGCCAATGTCTACAAATAAATGTCGAAAAAAAAGACGTCTCGAAAATGTTATAATTCAGTAAGGCCAATAACGATGTCTTTGTGAATAATCAAATGAGAATTAAAATTAAGAAATCTCTCTAAAAAGTCGGTAAAGATAAAAAATGATTGTCTTTTATGAGATATCTAAAAAGTTGATTATGTCCTCCTTTTTTTAATTCCATCGTAAACTATAGCATTTTGTGTAAAGAATTGAATGTCTGCAATACTATTATAGCAAAATTTTATTTAAAGATTTTTTCATATCTTTAACGATTTAAACAATATTCATTCAGAAAGAAAAAAATCGATTTTTTTCAAAGTTTCAGCTTTTTAATATGTGATACAATCAATATCCGGCAAATTTTTCATGTAAATATATATAATTCGTGTAAATATATATAATTATATACAAGATATGTCTATAGATGTTTTTTTTAAATAATTAATAATAAATTCAATAATAAGAATAATTTCCGTTCGTACATTCAGATTAATAATGATAAGAAAAATAAAAAATAATCAGAAGAAATAAATAATTTTGATAATAATCAATTAATCTTAGAAGGGCTAGTAAGAGCAGTGCCGCAGTTAACAGAGCGTAATCAATTAATGTAATTTATTATCTATATTTACAGACGTTTCGACTTTCCTTTAAGCCATCCACAGTGTATGAAAGTACATTCTTGTCAACGTTCGGTGTTCAAATGAGTTTACGTTAATAATTATAACGTTAATAATAATAATAATAATAATAACGATTATTAACATAAACCCATTTGAACACCGAACGTTGACAAGAATATACTTTCATACACTGAGGATGGCTTAAAGGAAAGCCGAAACGTCTGCAAATATAGATAATAAATTACATTAATTGATTACGCTCTGTTAACTGCGGCATTACTCTTATTAGCCCTTCTAAGATTAATTGATTATTGTTAATATTTCAAGAGCTCATCACATTGATAAGTAGCTTACATTTATTAATATTGTAAATAATTTTGACATTTTTTAAAAAGTGAAATTTGAAATAACGAGAATAAATTGCATATATAATTATATATAATCATATACAAAAGTAAAAGTAATAATTGTATAGTTACGTATATGATTATATATGAGTAATTTATTGTTATTTTTTCAAATTTCATTTTTTTTTAACAATGCTAAAATTATTCTTTATTTATATTCTACATTTATTTTTTATTTTTTCTTATTATTTTTAGGCTTATTATTTAGCTGTATATATGAACAGAAATTATTTTTGTGAGAAACTGTGAGATGGAAAACATATATGACATATTTGATATATATTTATTATATATATTTATTATATATATTTATTATATATATTTATATATATTTATATATAAAAAATTTTTTTATCGGATATTTATAAAATAATACGTATCTCTTATTATTTTCTTTTATATTTTAACATATCCAAAGCTTATTAAAATCGAAAGAGAACACTTGTTTGTGTTCCTTTATGAGTCACTTGTTTAATTCAGATAGTATAACTAAATCTATGGAAATAAATCGTCTACAATCTGTCATTATATTCGCCATATATTTGTATTAAAGCGTCAGTCTTGTACTCAAGTGAACTCTTTAGAATATAAGGAGCATGAAATGCGCTCTTCTGGAAATAAAATAGACGCATACTGCAGGTTGAACATACAGTAAAACATGGTAAATACTTATGCTTACCTCTATCATCCGCGCGTTACATTATATACTTTTAGCTAGAACACGAACGAGAGCGACAAGCTTACTCCTTAGCCTCGGAAAAACAAATCACAATGAAGAAGTCAGATCTACAAACGGTGAATTTGTCAACGAGCATGTTAAAGTAATGTCTATCTCACGACTCTACAACATACGTGCATACACTTTCCACACCGTAGACTCACCCTCGAGGAGCACCCTTCGTACGCATGCGTTGGCATACAGATGCTCATCTCGTTAACGACAGAGAAGGATCATCGAGCGATCTTGAATTACTAAAGATGAAGAATACATTGTGTGCGATTTAGAAGATTTTTTTAAATTTTTCATTTATTTGCGCAATAAAGAATTATGAAACGTGTTGGTACAAGTGAAAACGTTAAAAATATTAAGATTTAATTTATATATATTTAGAACTTATCTTACAGAGTCTTATTTTAAACAGTCCAGTCAAAAACGAATCCGGCAAATAAAAATATTTCAGACAAAGATTATATAATTTTGGAGGGAAACAAGTAGTAAATTAATTTTCGAAAAATTGATTTTTTTAAGGTCATTGCTATTTTTTAAAATAGAATTGCATGATCTTTTTATATATGAGTCTTCTAGTTATATACAGTAAAATACAATAGTTTTATAGGATTTTATAAGATATTATATAAAAGTATTATGTAGAAGTAAAAAAGTAAAAAATATTATATAATTTGTAGTATGCAAGTACATACCTTTTTTGAAAAGCAACTATGTGTTTTCTTTATATCAATTAATTATTATTCTGTGTATATCAAGGTGTGATTATAAAGATATATATATTTTTTTTATAGAACACAAGATATTTTATATTTCAATATCAAAATATATTACGCACACAAAATATGCTAAAATATAAAATAAAATATCTCAGAAACTATTGATTTTTTGATAACTTTATTTTAATACTTTTACATGCAGAATAACTAAAAGAATTTATATTATATAAAATAAATATATAATTCTATATAATTATATATATAGGGTATTTGATAATTCTGTGAACAATTTTCATGGGCAGCTAAAGCGGACTAAACTAAGGTGGAAAGTCTTCTAGCATTTTTAACTTTTCGCAATAGTCAACGAGATATTAATTTCTAAAGATTACTCGATACGCGTGTCCGCCCAATCTTCTACTGGCAAATGTATGCCCATTGATAGCTCGACCCGCGAGAGTGGGGAGGCGGGGTCAGCGCGCTGCTCGAGTGAAGGAGGAACTCGTAGTGTGCGCGACGCGGGACGTTTGCCTGGCAGTCCCTGTTCTCCGCGGGTGAGGCATCGAGGCAATGAAAATTGTTCACAAAATTATCAAACACCTTGTATAATATAAATAGAATTATTTAAATAGAATTATATATAATTCACCCATTAAAAAATGTGATGACCTTTAATGTGGCCTTAAAAAATGTATGTTTTTGAAAATTAATGGTTTTTCATTATTTGTTTTTCTTAGATCATATAACTTTTATCTGAAATATTTTGGTTTGTCAAGCTCAGCTCAAGATATTCGGCTGGATTGTTTAAAATGGGATATAAGATGTTTATTTATATAAGAGGTTTCTGTACAAAAGGCTTTTGATAAAAGATTTTCTTAAGAAAAAAAAGGAATTTTTGAAATATCATCACGAATAAATCGTATACAAAACTGTATCAATAAGCACATAAATAAATAATTTCCCGACTCGCGGTTTATATCCACTTAACTTCTACAATACGTCTTGATTGTCCATGATATGTAATTTCATAATGTCAAATTGAATATATTTTTTAATTCTTATTGTACTGAAGAAGGTCCTGTGAGGCCGAAACGTATACGATTGTATGTAAAATTATTGATTTGTATTATTCGGAAATTATATCTGCTTGCTCGAGCGTTGGCCCGTTTATGTATTGTTTATATTTATAATTTTTATTTACGAGCTCTATCCGAATTATATTATTTTATTGTTCACATAAATAAAGTTATGATAATCTTTAATATAATTTGTAATAAAATTTGCAAATTTTGTAGCAATAATATATAATAATTTTGAGAAAAAAAGAGAGAAACTTATTTCTTAATATAAACAATTAAAACTGTTATGAAATAAAACTATTATAATGAAACAATTTAAAAACTATTTTTGACATTTTATTAGGTCGTGAAAGCAAACGAGAAAAATTTTTAATCATCTTTCAAACAAATATCTGTTTTATTATGAGTTATATATAAACAAAAAAAATACAATTTTATTTAGTACAGTTTAGTACAGTTTCATTTACGATGAAATTTAGTTTGAGTATTATCAGTGATACAGGAGTTCAAAAAGAGGGTAACAGAGTTTGTTTTTATATTTTGACAAGAATCAATGGTGAACAAAAGATAATAAACGACAATCAGAAACTTTTTTAAAAAAAGGAGCGTTCCGAAAATACACTGAAATGCAACAATGTGAAATTTGAATTTACAAAACTATTTCTAACAATTTAAAACCATATGGCTATTACAATAGAGTTTTAAAGAGAGAAAAAGAAACAGTTTTTAAATTAAGCAGCTCATCAGTATTATCATTGTCATTTTTAGTTTCTAGATAATTTGGATATTGTATTGTATCTTTATAATTTTTCTATTTTTGATAAGCAATTACTGAGAAGTTTATTAAACTTTCTTGATGAATGATATAATTTTCACCAACATTCTCTATTTCCAAAAAATTCGAAAAATGTGTGATATTAGAAGAATAATTTTGCATTTTATATTCAGACGTTGAAAACATATTAAGACTATTATTCGACATCTCTTCATTGGTTGATCTTGATTCATTAGTTGAAGTTGAATGAGATGAAGGAAATATCACAGAGTTGGTGTGTGTGTGTGTGTGTGTGTGTGTGTGTGTGTGTGCGTGCGTGTGCGCGCGCGCACGTGTGTGTGTGTGTGTGTGTGTGTGTGTGTGTGTGTGTGTGTGTGTGTGTGTGTGTGTTGTGTTGTGTATGTCGAAATACATCTCTCTTTGCCCATCGTGCTCGAATCTTGTAACTCTGGAAAAAGAGCAACGAATTTCACACTATTTAAGGAAAAATCACTAATTATGACTACATATCACGTTTACATATCACCATTAATCGAGTTAATATCCGTAATTATTAAGTACTGATTATTAAGTAAAATATCATATAAACGCTTAAAAGTTTAACTTATTTAAATTAGTTTATGACATCGGTTGTTATGAAATCGAATTTAACAAATCTTTATATATTTACGTCAGTACTAACATCAGTATACTTACGTCAGTAATAACTACAGATGTTATTAAACTTGTTTAATAGTGACGTAAACATAGTCTATTATTTATCTGCTCTTATATCAAATGTTTTAAGAATTCTTTTAAATATATAATTTAAAAAATTCAGAAATAAAATTAAAATTTATCTTTTATCGTTTCTTTTAATGATTTTATAGGTTCTATAGCAAAGCGCTTTATTCTATTAAAAAAATTCATTACTTATTTCAAGACATTCTTGCACATATGTATATAAAATATTAAATTTTATGAGATAACAATTTTTTATTATTGTACATACATACAATAATTGTGAAAATAGAATTTTGAATATAAAAGAATATACTTACAGTTATGAAACTTTTTATTCGAATAGTGTTTTTATATCAATTATTTCTTCAAACTGTTGTCCATGTTGCAGTTTTACATTGCATTATTACGAGTTTAGTAGTTTTATCAGCATTCGTTTTGCCAATCGGCGTCCCCACACCGCGCGGCACGTATGACAATGTTTTCAGAAACGAGCCGCACAACATCGCAATGGATAATGGGCGATACGAAAGACGAACCATGTACATGTGCACACGGCATTTTGGCTAACTTTGTACAGTAGAAGAGTGTAACGATTTGTCCTTCCGCTCGGTTTGCGAAAGCTTATGCTCGGACGGACGCCAGGTTAAGTAAAGAAAACGTGGAGTTGAATAATAACAAAAAAAGATAGTTTATTCTATCGCACAATTCAACATTAACATTATATAAATCAGATCTTGAGAACAACGAAAAGATAGTTTAATGTATCGCACAATTCAATGTTAACATTATATACAAATTATATTTAGAGAACAACAAAAAGATAGATAGTTTATTTACAAGGTATGTACAAACCGTATTGCACGTACGGCAACGCGTATGACAAACGCGAGATCATCTCGTGATAATCGGCGCGGAGTGCATGACGCTCGATCTCTGCTCGCGGGAGTCGCGGGACGGCTAGCGTGATTTGTCGGGACTCGACGCGCACACCGAGCGTTGACGTCAGGAGTAGCGATGGCGCGAGCCCATGGGCCTTACGGGGTGGGGTGATTGATCGGCGCGGTGATTCAGCACGCGCCGGGATGCGCGTCTTTTGAATCCCGGTTCTGTATATGCGTGCGTTTACGTGATTCGGAGAAAAGCCGGGAACGTCCGTGCTCTCGGAGCGGAGGAGGCCAAGAACGCCCGAACCTCGGTGATACGGAGAAGAGCTGGGAACCAGTGATGCGATTTCAAGCCCGGGCACCACAGCGATTTTCCCCCTCCACTACGCACACAGATCGTGTTCAACTATTCGTGTGACGATTTCGTCATATGGATAGCCAAACACGATTCTGTGTACGTAGTGGAGGGGGAAAATCGCTGTGGTGCTTGGGCTCGAAATCGCATCACTGCTGGGAACATCCGCGCTCTTGGGAACACCCGTGCCCTGGAAATACAAAAAAGAGCCGGGAACACCCGAGCTCTCGGAGCGGATAAAGCCAAAAATGCCCATACCTTGGAGAAGACGGAGTAGAGCCGGGAACACCCGAGCTCTCGGAGAAGACAGAATAGAGCTGGGAACACCCGAGCTCTCAAAGCGGATCTTGTCTAGGAGGCCGTAGCCGAGAATACCCGTGCTATAATTAAGACGGGACGGATCTGGTCCTGACTGCTTCGCGCTAAGCCATTTTATACTCCGCGGTCCGGGTTCAGAGTGGTGGCCGCACGTAGCAGCCTTCGGTAGCGCTTCGCGAAACGAAGTGCCGTGAAACGCGTGACGCGGTGCACGCGGCGTGTAAGCGGAACACGTGACGTGGTGCGCGCGCGTGTCTTCGGCGCTGTTTACAAGCTTTAGGTGACAGATATTCGGATATATCGTCACATCACCCTCCTCGTTTAGGTGACGAACTTCGGTCACTTTTCACAATATGCGTGAATACACACAATGATCGGTGCGGTCGAATCGCATTATGATTTTTTTGGCCGCCGAAGCGTGCCCAATATTTTGATGTAACGATGGCGGCGAAGTATGGCACTTGGATCGTGGTCCCTCCTACAGATACCTCGATAGGTGATAGTTCGCAGGAGCGGTGGGCGGTTCTGCAGTGGTTGCTTCGTCGTTCGGTGTTCTGACTGTCGTGGTCCCGTCACTAAGGTCGGAGAGGTCCGAACAGCTCCTTCAGCTGCATCCTCTTTCGGGTGGACGGCGGTTGCTTCTCCGTATTCCGGTGGCGTAGAGGAGGCCGCGATGATGCCTCCAGTAGTGCGCGTGCCTTGCGCTGGTTGGCGGTGGAGGAGCGCTGAACGATGGTGCCCACCCGGGGAGCTTTAGTTCGTCATGGCGGCGGGTTTCCTAATACGTRATCCGGGTGGTCGGTTGGCTGTGGCTTCCCCATGAGCCGGCCCCACGTTGCCTCGAAGTTCTCCTGACTTGCTCAAGTAATGCGTCCAATTCGTTGGTCATAGCGTCGGATATTTTCTGTGGTCGCTGCTAGCTTGTGTGATCTATTTATACCTTGGACCGATTTTCTAGGTCTTTCCATGACCGTTTGTTGTTTTCGAGAATTTTCGATTGTTTAGTTTGCCGTTTGTTGATTGTTGTTCCCCGGCGTGGGCTTGAGGTTCTGTACGTATACGTATCGGTATCACAGTAGCATAGCAACACGGGTTCTAACTTAGGAGCTCCGAGGGTGGGAGGTGTGTGGGGGTTCCCGCGGGAGTATGACGTCAGAGGGGGATTACGTGGGGAAGGGGGCATGATGCAGCGCGGAATCGGGCAAACCGCCCCCTCCTCTCTCTCATTTAATAGATGTCTTAATTAATATAATTATTAATACAATTAATTATGTTTTTTTTAATAAATCCTCTTATACGTTTTTTTCTCTCTCTTTGTTCCTCCCTCCCTCCCTCCCATAGCTCTTGAACCTGCACGTTCCTGTTTTCCTATGCGTCACTTCGTTTTTCACTTCTTCTTACTCTCTTTCTCCCTCCCTCCCACAGCTCTCGCTCCCTCTCGTTGCAGCTGACACTATAGTTCTCGTAGTATTCTCTCTCACTCCCATTTAGATTTTCATATGCGTTCTTTCTCTTGCATTGAATTATACTATCATTATTGATACTCTTAATTAAAGGGAAAAGGAGGGAAGGACTCGCTTCAACAAGGGAAAACAGGAATGTGTAGGTCTCGAAGTTACGTGACAAGCAGATAATGTCACAGAAGGGAGTGAAAATATATTTTAGGATTGTGGAGGAAAAAAACAGAGATTAGAATTATAATTTTGTTTTTATTTTAATAATTTAATTTTAATAATTTAATAATTTGATTAACTTATTTGAGGAAAAACCGCGCATTTTTTTATCATATATAAATCTAAATCGTTGAATAAAGGCAAATGAGAAGAAATGGAACATCTTTAATCTTATTTTTTAGTTTATTTTTCATGGAACGCGTCATACACTATGTTATCTGAGGCATATGCTAATTCGCATTCTATATTTGATTTTTTATCATAAATCATGCGCAAAGTCTTCTACCACATCACATTTATCAGTGATACAATTTCGTCTTAAAATAGTTACAAAATGTTTTAATTTTTCTTTTACAGCATGTACATTTAACCCGTGCAATACATACTCGATGCAACGTTCGAGTTCGAATAAAAATAACATGGTCGACTATGGCTTCGTATACATGCAAGCATCGCGATGATAATTTTACTATATGTGTGTCACACATTTTTACGAGTTCTATAACTAGATCTCGAATTAATAACGATGAAGGTGCGGTTGACTGCATAAGATTTTCAATGTTAGCACGTCTTTCGATGAACATCTCCCACGTTGTATGAAGCAGGATTATCTGATTGCCACGGTTATATTATTTATTATTTATTATTTATTACTTATTATTTATTTTTCGTGGAATGCATCAACCACAATATTATCTAAGGTGTATGCTATTAATCGCATAAAGAATAATTTCAAAACAAATTATTATTTAATAAATCTTTATTTTATATTTAAATTTTTTAAATTTATTGATGAAAAAAATGCTTTATGCACATCCTTCCATCTTTTCCTATAGGATGTAAGAATGGGGTGTATAGAATTCGACGTCGCGCCGTGCTGCGTCGGATCATTGTACCCGTATAGCATTTTGCATTGTAAATATGTATTGGATACATAAATTTTGAAATGTTGCTATATTTCAAATACGTAGCAATACGTATGATTCATGTATTAGATACGTGTTTAATATCAATAAATATCCGCTTCAGATACGTAAAGTATGTTACGTATTTCATACATATCTGACACTATGGATCTAATATGTATTGAATACATATGCGGATATATACTTGATATTTTTCACATTTTTATTTAATTTTTTATATAATTTCTCAAACTATAGTTTGAGAAATTAATAATAATCAAAATGACATAAATAAAAATACTTTATATTTTTAATGTAGTTTTAAATACTACACGTATAAAATTGTTTAAATGTAGTAAGTAAAAACGTTTATATTACTTTAATTTTCTTTACATTTATATATATATATATATATATATATATATATATATATATATATATATATATATATATATATATATATATACGTGCCGTCAAATCACGTGATATAATTTTGCTACGCTATTGGCTACGGTTATCGGTTGCCGGTTAAAAAATAGATGTCGGCCTAAATTGTAACCTGCAACCGCAACCGTGCCCAACGCGGCTAAAGCGTGACTTGCTGCATCGTGATTGACTGAAATAAAACCGTCAATCGTCAACCGTAACCGGCAATCATTAGTCTGATACGGGCTTTAAGAGGATGCTATACAGACGGCCGAACTTGAACGATATCGATAATATAGACATATTTCATTCAGAACTAAACTGAAATGACAAGAATAACACGATTGTCTATAATGAAAATGACAAGGACAACATGCTTTGTATTGCTTTACTATACCGATATCGCACACACACATTCGCACAAATTTTTCGTTTGCACTGATCTTTTATACTAAAGCTCTTAGTTGATTTCTAAAGCATATTATTGTTCCCTGAAGTAATTACTGCAACGCACCAAGCTTATTTTATGCTTATAATACACATAACTTTTATATAAAGTAATATTATTGTTACATCGCCAAAAATTAATAATAAAACTGTTATTTTTTTTTTGTTTTTCGTATAAAGTTGCATATTGCATTGTATGTTATTGTCTATACTTTAATTGTGTGTAAAGAGATTTATAATTCCATGCAATCAATAAAAAGATTAATGCTTATAAAAAATAAATAAAGATGAGCGATGTACATGGCTCACCTTTCGAGTGTGTGTTCCTCCACCATCTATTGCTTGATGTTGCGCGGCTCGAATCTGGCTACTGTCACGTCCGGAGGAGTTCGGCTAGTTCCCTAGATTCGGCTCCGCGGATGACCATGGGTGTTTACGACAAATAATCGGATCACTGATCGGACCGAGCAGTGATACTCATTCAATAACTTTCTAAATTCCCCTAGAATCTAGGAAAAATCTGGAATCCAGATCCGTGCTGTCTCAGCAGTGATCGGATTAGATTAGCAGCATCTATCGAACAAACGAGTAAATCGAATATCTCTCCGTATAGAATCCAAAAGTTGTAATAACAATATAGAAGAAGAATACATAGTTATTGCTCTAATAATTAATGTC
>JANQDE010000323.1:85238-98950 GCA_037157785.1 Cephalotes varians
TATTTTATTTGACTTTGCTTAAACAAAGAATTAAAATAAAGTAAGGTTAGGATTTATAATAGTATTTTTGTTTTCCTTCTACAATTTTATATTACAAAACATTTGGTTATTAATATATATTAAGAGAAACAGCGACATTAATTATTAGAGCAATAACTATGTATTCTTCTTCTATATTGTTATTACAACTTTTGGATTCTATACGGAGAGATATTCGATTTAGGGCCAATTTCACCAACGTCGATTAAACTAACCRACGGTTAAAGTGTCAATCGTGATTGGTTCATTCTGATCAAAGACAAATGCGATTGGACAATTCCATTGGAATTAACCGTCGGTTAGTCTAACCGACGTTGGTGAAAGTGGCCCTTACTCGTTTGTTCGATGGATGCTGCTAATCTAATCCAATCACTGCTGAGACAGCACGGATCTGGATTTCGGATTTTTCCTAGATCTAGGGGAATTTAGAAAGTTATTGAATGAGTATCACTGCTCGGTCCGATCAGTGATCCGATTATTTGTCGTAAGCACCCCATATGTCAAGAGTAAAGGCCATGGCACATACAAAAACGTAAGGCAGTAAGACGTAAGCAGTAAGCGAATTGACCAATCACAGTAGAGTACGTAATGCAATTCTCAACTGTGATTGGTCGATTCGCTATTGTTTACGACTTACTGTCTTACGTTTTTGTATGTGCCATAGGCTTAAACTTACTCTTCGAGATGAGTCCACGGCCTAGGACAGGCTCCGCAGGACGAATGGTTCGCACAATGTAACACATAGCCAAATTTTGCGCGAGGCGAATAACTAGTCGCGTGTGGTAGAGATAACTATGATTGATTCGATTTCGATCCAAAGGCGCAGACCCTGCCTGAACAAGAAATCAAGGAATTGCGGTTTCTGTTTCCGACAAAGGGAGCATCTGCGAATGTCGCCCGTCAAAGCTAATTGAACCCGGCGCGCAGAGATCTTTCAAAAGCATCAGTGAACCCGAAATGTAGTTTTATTGAGGTGGATTAAAGAGTTTGTCCCGTTTAACGCGAAGTGTCCAATGCCTGATCCGTGCAAGGCTAGCGTACGGTTTCTATGTTGGTGGTACGATAAATTTACAAGGAATTATTCTTTCCTACCTTCTTGGAGTCGGCTGGTCCGTACCTCTCTGCTAATTAGTTGGTTGGCTGCCTTTTGGTTCGCTGCTTCCGTCTGGCTGGATCGGATTTGTCGTCGTGGTTGCGGCCACTGAAATATAATACTGGAACGTGCACGGGTGCTAGTGTCGTGAAATGATAAAGAGAGTCTTAAATGGTATCTCTGTTTCTTTCCAGCACAGAGGTACGATCCCCTCTATGATCTCGTATGATCCCTATCGTCTACCATGCATGTGTAGTATAGCTTAGAGAAGGTTAAAGATACCACCTTAGATGTTCTCTCTCGGATCACACTTATTCATAGAGTCGCGCACGTTCCAGTATTATTATATTTCAGTGGTTGCGGCTTCAACATTCGCGTAACACCGTTGTGTTTATCGCGGTTTAATTAAAATCACTTAATAATGTAATACGTCGGGAAGGTGTTTGAAATAAAGACTAGTATTACCAACTTACTTTACTCTATTAGTTCGATAGTTACAAAGGGTCTTATAATTAGACTTAGCAATTACGTGATGTTAGAAATTGAATTGAAATTGAATCTGCTCGTTAGCGAGATTAGAAGTTTCGAAAAACAACACTTGTTGGAGGTCAGAGGCGAAGAGAGCGAACCTTCGCGCGCTTGCGAGGGATTCGGTTCTCGATTCTGGAAGGAAAGTTCCCCCACTCTTGTGTTGCGTTCATTGATTGGTCGGCCGCTCGGTCGGCGCATTGCTCAGGCGCGCTGACCGAGCGACTGACCAATAGAGATGAGGTGTCGACAAGGCGCTTTCCATTACGTTCGTACTTCTTTTCACAAAGGAAGAAAGAAACAACAGAAAAAAACGGAGCAAATAAAAGGAAATAGAAAAAAAAGAGAAACTCTACATATGGTAATTTTACGGATGTGACACTACACTGGTCTGGACACGAGATTGACAACTTTTGATTGATCCGTCGTTTGTGGCAACTTCCGCTCCAATTCAAACTTTGATAACCTTATAAATTCAGATAAGAGAAATGTATACATAAACTTTTTAGAATATTTTTGTATTTTTAATGAATATTATACAGACTTAGCATCATATCTTTGAAGTAATAAAATACTTTTTTTATTATAAATTTTTAATCTCGATACAAATTTAGCAATTATTTTTGTTAACAGATTATGGCACTCTAAAATATCACATTTAATTTTAATTACATTAATATTAAATATTTCATTTATCTTATTGTAAAAAATTTAAACGTATTAACTTTGCAAAGAAGTGAATTGTTGGTACCCAATTTTCTCGGTTAATATTTTTTATATAGTTTGTCGTTCAGGATTTCTAGAAAATCTTTTCATCGTATATCCTTTGGCAGCTGAATTATTACAATATGGAACAACGCATTTTTACTATAAATATTTAATTAATGTTTTTATTTTTAACATTAATATTTTTGACGCTGCCAACAGTTTCCACTTGAAAAGATATACGAATATACACATTACATTGGCTGTGTTCGGGCAGACGCTTATTAGCATTGAAAATTTATAGTACACATGCATGCACTATAGATTTTCAGCGCTAAAGCCCGTATCAGACTAGAGATTGAGATTGAGATTAAATTGGAATTTGATCAATCAAAGCAAAGTTTATTAAACTTGAGATTGGTTTTCTTTCTTCTGATTGGTTAAATTTCAATCCAATCTCAATCCTAATCTGTAGTCTGATACAGGCTTAAAGCCCGTATCAGACTAGAGATTGGGATTGAGATTAGATTGGATTTTGATCAATCAAAGCAAAGTTCACTAAACTTGAGATTGGTTTTCTTTCTTCTGATTGGTTAAATTCCAATCTAATCTCAATCCCAATCTCTAGTGTGATACGGGCTTTAATGGCTTAGTTTACATCGAGTACTTGGGTGCGTTCCGTTTCACGCATAATGCGCGTTGACTGCATAGATAGTGTTCCGTTCCCAACTAATGCGCGCATAGATAGCACTCAGATTTCCCTAGATCTCCTCCATTTCTCCGCATGAACTGCGCATCAGCTACTACAAGTTCGAGCTGACGTAGCTTATGCGATTCATGCGATTCTTTGTAAAGGCGGGAAATTATCAAAAAATACGTGAATATTTGTTTGAAGTAAGTGCAATGAAAGAAGAATTACACGAATTTCCCGTCATCGATGACGAAAAAAATGAAGTGACGCTATTTCTTTTCAAAGATATGATTGATAAAGTTACAAAAGGTACGACAGAGTTAAAATATAAAATAATAAATTTGTAGATTACGTAACATATGCATATTTAAGTTTCTAATGATAAAACATTCAATATATAAGACATTAAAAAATAAAATTAAATAAAAATTGTTGTTTTATAGATTCGAACTTGCTTAGAACCCTTATGGCGAAAGAATTAAACAATATTTCAATAGCATCTGTTGAATTAACATCTGAGACATCTAATAATTGCGAGGAAGATGAAAATTCAGCTAGTACTTCAACCAAAGGATTTTTATGGCCTGACGCTGCTGTGTACTTGCTTTTGGAAATATATCGCAAAAAAGAGATGGATTTCACTTCAGGGCTGAAACGAAATCATGTAATTTGATCCGAGATTGCGTCCAAAATAATTGAATATTCCAATGGAAAGTACAATATCATAGGACAACGATGCTCTGTGAAATTGTCTGGTCTAAAAAGGATTTACAAAAACATGACGATCAAAATAAGAAGACATGGCAATTGTCGCAATTCGTGGGCATTTTATTCGGTACATGTTTTTATTTTAAGATAATTGAAGTATATACAACTATAACTGGGTTTTCCAAATGTTTTTATTCGAAAAATTAATGCTGAAAACGGCTAAATTAATAGGAATTCTAACTGTCAACAAGTAATACATCAGGCAGTACATATTAAAATATTTTTTCAATTCCTTCATTTAATTGTGTGAAGGTCATGGATTCTATATTTGGAAAGAAGGTGTATATAAATCCTGTAGCTATATTGCGTCAAGCGAAGGATCAGCCGAACCCACACCGTCAATAGTACCTCCTCAAATGTTTCAGGAAACATTCTATAAATCCATTGAACGAATTTAATAAACATATTTTTTAATTCTTAAAATGAACACAATTTTGTAGAAAATATTTTCAAAACTTAAATAAAAATAAACAGATACATACACTCACCGAAAATGTTTTTTAAACACATGTCAGGAATATCCAGGAATAACACGCTCGACATAATCGGATATTTTTTCTGAATAAACTGTTTCTCCGCGCGTTTCACCTACCATCAATATTGCATATAAAATTTCTAATTCCGAATTTAAAATGTATTCATCTTCGTTTTCAAAGGTTCTTAAAAAATGTTCATCGGACTCTACACTACTACTGCTACTGTTACTGTCACTTTCATTACAATACATTAACGAAATGTTGACACACCTTGACATCGATAACGGCCATTGTTATTTCGCATAGACTACAACAAAACACGTTCTGTTTCACCGCGTGCATTATACGCATAAATAAACGGAACGGAATGGATACGCTGCGCATTGGTGATGCGTGAAACGGAACATACCCCTTGATACGCGTACTAACTAGTAAATTCTATTAAATTATCTTAATTTCGGCGATGTGTGTAAATGTGTACATGATATGTGTATTTAATTAATCATCTTGATGCATATTGTACCAGCTTAGTACACCATTCTTTGAATACAATGCCGAAATTAAGATAATTTAATAAAAAGTTACTAGTTAGTATGCGTATCAAGTACTCGATGTAAATTAGGCCAATAGCTCTGGCAGACAGGAAGCGGCAACGCGGCAACGCGGTGATCAATCACCGTCTTGTTTTCTAATGGCTCCGTGTTGGAACCATTAGAAAGCAAGATGGTGATTGGCCACCGCGTTGCCGCATCGCCGCTTTGCCGCGTCCTGTCTGCCAGAGTCATATAGCGAATTCGGTTGGACGTTCTAGTGCGCACTGGTGCACATTAAAGCAGTTGTACACTGATCTAATCTGAATGTAAAAGTGAAATATCTCAAATAATAAAATGCCTACTACATATTTTATCAATAGCACAATAAAGTATATTGAGGATTTCATCGTTTAACCTATTTCTATATTTATATTAAACACATATCTTTACATCAACTTTGTGTACAACGTCTTTAACATGCACCAGTGCGCACTGAGTGCGTCCAATCGAATTCGCTAATAATTTTGTATAACAGGAAACGCGGAACGTCTCTGATTGGTTACGTGATACGCGTATGGTGCGGCCAGACTATGCGCGATTCGTGGTGATCGCGTCCTTTGATTTCGTCAAAAAACCGCTCCGCTAGCGAATTGACACGAATATTAAACGACGAGTGCAAATTCGACGAATATATCCATTTGTATTGTTTGCAAATCTTATATGAATATAAAATTACGAGTTTTGGACTGTCACGAATCATGAATTACGCATAGCCTGGCCGCACTATTATGCGGAAAATATCAGTTTATGAGACCGCATCCTTACGTTTTTGTATGTCCATGGGCTTACATTTTTTTGTGTGCCATGGCCTTTATGGCTGCCTATAGTTCATGTCACGTATATTGTAACAAAATGCGTGCATATGCGCTGATATCCACTTTACGGAATCCAGTCTATGTCTATGCTGTAATTCTATTTACAATGTGTCTTCCTCTCCTTTATCTATCGTACCAAATATATTAAAAAAAATTATTTAAATTAGATTATATCTATGTTTAACTTTCAAGTTATAACGTGAGTATTAGTAATATTCTAGCCTCATTATCATTATTTTTAAATTATATAAAACGTTTTCCAGCAAGAAATGTAGATGATATAGGGTATTATTTATAGGCAATTCTTATTTTAAGACCATCTTAAGTAAGATTCTAATATATGTCTGTGATTAGTTTATAACAACTTAAGATTGTACTTAAGATGGTTTTAAATATAAGAATCTATGAATAGAGCTACAGAGAATCATTTCATCTGTGTTTAACATTGCATGGCAAACAACAAGAATTTATGATTCACTGTGTCTCTTGCTGGAACATATTCCACATATTTTAATATGCATATATATATATATATATATATAAAATATATATACTACACACACACACGTGTGTGCATGCACACATGACTAACATACATACATACATACATACATACACAAACTTTATAGGTCCGTTCACGAAGATGTTATTTGCGCTATTGCTATCATATCTTTATCATTCATTAGATGTAAAACAAAAATAGAATGATAGCAGTAGCGCAAACAGCGTCTTCATGAATGTACCCATAATAGTACTTTTATGTTGTAACATTCAAATTTTGTTTTCTTTATTCTATGTCTCTTAATAATATATTTAGTTATTTATTGTTTACAGATACTGGATTCAGAATGATGAAAACTTGCATATATCTATTTAGAATGTTTTTATTTCTTGAATAAATTTTGAATAACCAGTGCAAGAAATGAATAATCTTTCTGGACAATTCCGCAAAACAATATGGGATCCCATTCTCATAATTTCTCAAATAATTGCTGTGCAGACTATTATGTATCTTTGTCTTGGATTCTGGATTTGGATTGTTGCATCAATGTTGGGCTGGACAAAATCGTTGGATTATATGTTTCAATATAAAGAAATACACGTTCGTGACTTTGGAGGACAATTAATTATTATTATGTTTGTTCTGAATGCCTTTATAGGTGCATTTGCATTATGGTGGTTAGTGCAAAGGACAAAATTATGCATGGACTTTGCATGTACGACCCATTGGATTCATTTGATTTGTTGTTGGGCATATAATGGAACTTATCCAACATCTTTCAGTTGGTGGTGTTTAAATCTTGTGTCATTAAGTATAATGTGTGTCTGTGGAGAATTTCTTTGTATGAGAACAGAACTACAAGCTATACCTTTAAGTATGAACATTCAAAAGACAGCCTTATGAGATAAAATTTGTGAGTTGATGTGAAAGATGGAATAAATCTTAAATAAATCTTTTCAATAAATATATTCTTATCGTCAATATTAAAAATTCTATTATGATAAGAATAAAATTTGTTGAAACTTATTTAAATCTTTAATATGTCTAAAAGATATCTCATAGATAAGTACAATCTTATAAAAAGTAATACAGATTTAAATCTTATTAGTACTTATAAAGAACATTCTGATTTCAATGAGCTTCTACATAATAAATTTACATATGAGTTAATACTTATGTAAGTATTTTTGTGATTCGGTGAGTTTTAATGTTCGGGATATAATTCTCTGAAATTTTAAGTGTTCATTGAAAAAAATGTTTTGAGTAAGACCAATTAATAAGACACCTGATTCAAAATCGCACACACAAGAAAAATAAGATATTTATCCTTTCATTTTTTGCAATTAAAAAAAAAAAATTTTTTTATTTACGCCTTTTTATTTTAATATACAAAATATTCAGTATTTTGTACACATATTTTCTTTTAATAGATTTTTTTTTCAAGAGTTGCTTTTGTATGCACTAAGTGTTTAACTCTCATTTGTCCCTTTAATCTATTGTTTTATTTTTTCGAGAATTCTTCATTTATATATCGATTATTGAATATTTATTCTATTATATTGAATCACACTACAATTTTATTATTTTACACATTGCAACAAATATTACATTCTGAAATATAATAGAATACTTATAAATTAATAATTAATATAACTACTCAGATATATAGTCGATCCTTCAATGATTCTCTTTATAAAAGCGCAGACCGCAGTAATTGCAGATATGATTGCCTGGTTTATCCTATAAAAAAGAATAAAATTTAATTTTTTTTTTAAATAAAATTTTATTATAATCTGATATATTTTTTTGTATTTAAGCATTTATTAATAAATAATTGAATAAATATATTGTGCATATGTTATAATAAAAGCAGTAATTATATATACTAAGTTTATAGAATAAATTTATATATATGTCTGTACAGTAAAAGTATTAATAGGCAATACTTCTCCTAGTAAATATATATACATATTATATTTTAGCAAAGTATATACAAATAACATAATTTCGAAGTTTCAATGGATATTAAATTTTGCAATGTAAAAATATAGGCATTCAATTGTACACTTGTATATAGCACGATCTGTTTCAAACAATTCAGTTTTATTTTATTTTTTTCATGCTATTTTTGTACATATACAAAAAAAAAGATTTAAAATGGTGATTGGTTCAACCTTGGATAATTTTTTGAAAGAACTTCATTCATTTTAAGTCAACTGCGTAGAATTATCAATTGTGCATCATTTTGTGTAGATAATAATAGGAAGATTTAAAATTAAATAAATTTTAAATCTTCAAACTTATGCAGAATGTAGTTATAGTCTTTTAAAGACTATAACTGCCATTTTATAATTGTCATTTTAGTCATTGGATAGCTCATTATCAGAACTATCGAAGCTGAAAAATATGTTAATATCTTCAGAAAGATATTTGACCTAGATATCAAATAAGTGACTTGTGGATACAATCTGCAGTACGGGCATCATTCTTACATGTAATATTTGCTGATAGTTTTTTCTTTCACGGTTACATTCCCCTTCAATGTAAACATGGTATCATGTTTTACTTAGATGTCTAAATTATTTTCTAAAAATGTGTAGCATTTACTTGTTACTGCCCTCACCGCAAAATAATTTGAATGAAATAAATTTTGTGGGGAGCAGGGGGAGAAAAAAATCTAGTTTTTTTAACTACATAATAAAAGACCAATTAATTAAAAGTATCCTACAAGCAAATAGCAAAATTAATATATCTCATATTACATTGTGGTCTTAACATTGATTTGCAGCTGTTTTAGCATTTATGAAGTTTTAATTTATTCTTTATGTTCTATAATTCTATATATGGCCTAAATCTCTATGAAAATAGGCGAAGTTCTTTACATGATAACTATCTTCAATTTTTTAAATTGAAATTTTCATTTTTTTATTGCATATTCTTATAACTGATATCAAAACGTTTTCGAAACGCACGTGTTGCCTATATGTGTGTACATATGTATTGTTACACATATTAAATTATGCAATTTATATTATATTTTTTTGCAATATTTTCTTTATGTTTCTATTTTTTTTTTTTATTGATTTATCTTATTGTTCTACATATAAAAAATATTAAAATTAATTTTAAAAAATGAGCTTATGAAAAGTTCATATTAAAAATAAATTTTATATTTTAAATTATAAATAAAGTATAAAATATCTCATTAACTTGATTTTTTGATAATTTTTCAATATTTCAATATTTGAATATTTCAAATTCAATATTTTTATATATAAAATAAAGAAATTATTATATATAAAAAATTCATTTCATCAAAAAAAAAGAAAAAAACAAACTTTATGCTCCATGTTATATATTATATCCTTGAAAAATGGATGTTTTCGAAAATTAATTTTATTATCACTTCTGCATTATCCTTCTGCAGACCATGCAACTTTTATCTGTCAAGTTTTGAAGATATTCAGGCTGTTTAAAATGAAACATCTACTGTGTATGTGTGTGTAAGATTTGTTCTTTGTAACTGCATTGAACTGTACTAAAACTTTATATCTCACTTTCACTAGACTTCAACTATGTCTATTTTACTTGAAGCACATATATACACTACTTCAATCACAGATCTATAGTATTATTATATAATTCAGGAAGAATTCAAAGAATCATTCTAGTTTATCATGTAATAAATAAAAATTGTATTTTATTAAATATAAGCTTCTGTTTACCTTATATCTTTGAAAAATTTATATCATTTTTTAATTTTGAATATTTTATATCTAATATATAATCAAAAACAATAGATAGATAATGGAACCTATACTCTTGTTTCTCTTTATTTCAATTAAATAAAAAAATAACATACACTTAATAAGACAGGTGTTATTTTACTGTATAATACATATATAATACAAATCTTACCAGATTTATATAAATTTTAGGATGTCCAAGGGGACCTCCACCACCATCACAAGCTACGATTCTATCTTTCTTAGGAGATGGTGGTACTTCATCTATTAATTTAATTGCCCAATTTGTATTAACTTCTTTTGACTTATTTAAAAATCTTACTAGTCGATAGTCATTTTTCTCAAACACCTAATAAAATATAATTAAAGAGATTTAAAATATAGTATTTGTCAAAGAAATTATAAAGGCAATTAGAAATTATTTGAAATAATTTATAATATAATTATCTGGATAATCAAATCTTGAGAACAGATCTTGAAAGTGTCTACAACAAATTTTGTTAATGCTGTTACAAATTTCAACAGTATAAATATAATAGAATCTGCTAATATAATAAAATTTAACAGTGGATTACAGAAACTGAACAAAATCTGCTATATATCATTTTGTAACTACTTAAATCATTTATGAAATGAAAAATGATTCTGTATTTAGTTTCTGCTGTTAGATTATATTGGCTTTGTTGACAAAACATGAGTTTTAATATGGATAGACTACTGCAAAGCTAAGCAAAAATACAAATCTATTGTTATATTAAAAGTAGTTTGTTTACTGGAAAGACTATTACATATCTGATAATCAATCAATAAAAACTGAGATATATCATTATATATGTAGATAAATATGTATTAGGGACCTGTATGTGAATTTTGTTATTTGAATAAGTATAGAATAGCTTTTCAATGTTTTATATAAAGAATATTCTGATGAATAAATGAGACATCTCACCTGACCAGTATG
The DNA here is from genome assembly GCA_037157785.1 of Cephalotes varians. Lineage (NCBI taxonomy): Eukaryota > Metazoa > Arthropoda > Insecta > Hymenoptera > Formicidae > Cephalotes > Cephalotes varians. The sequence continues at coordinate 96,156 of JANQDE010000323.1, forward strand.
AGTAACTTGAGTATCACCTTCATTCATGGTTGCATACATACATCGCATTACTTTATCTACCATGGATACATTTTTTTCATATAATTTATTGAAAGGTGTATATAACCCACTGATTCTTTTGGTTGCCATATTTGACTTATCAATAATGGCTGCATTCAGCAGAGAAAGCAGCTTAGTAAGCGCTTTACGCTGATTGGATTATATTTTTAAATCTAGAGGAATAGTCCTATCTTAATTTAGATCTAAAAGTATAATCCAATCAGCACAAAACGCTTATTAAACTGCTTTTTCTGCTGAACGCAGCCAATAGCCATGTTCAAGCCGGACGAAGCAGCTTGTCTGCTCGCCGAGCGATTTAATATAATTGGTTGGATCTATAAGCAAGAACCAATCATGTTCAATCGCTTGGCGAGCAGGCTAGCTGCTTTGCTGACTTGAACGCGCCCAATGACTACGTTCAGCAGCATAGAGATATAAGAATAGAGGACAGAAGAGGCCGGAATCTGCGATATCGAGCTAGAGAGAGAGAAGTAGCAATAAGGGCCCCAGTTGTCTCTCTTTCAAACGTTAGCGTCAAAAGAGAGGAAGGCGGGGCTTATCTCTTCTTTGTTTTCGAAACATTTCGACAGCCAATCAGCGCTAACGTGCGAGAGAGACAACCGGGGCTTCTAATGCAACTTCTCTATCGCACATGATATTGCTCCCGCTTACTGCCTAACCTATACTTTCTGCCCTCTATTCTAATATCTCTATGGTCTTGTTTTCTAATGGCTCCGTGTTGAAGCCATTAAAAAGCAAGATAGTGATTGGCCACCGCGTTGCCGCGTCGCCGCTTTGCTGCTTTGCCGCGTCCTGTCTGCCAGAGCCATTAGGGCCATTACACACACTTTCCGTAAGACGTAACAGTAAGGTTTCGACCAATCGCGTTATTCGATTCAGCCATCCGTAACTAAATCAAGCAACACAATTGGTCAAAATCTTATGCATGGTCTACAATGAGCAGTAGCAGTATGGATGAGGTTGTAAGGTTGTAAGAGTAAGAAATTGACCAATCACAGTCAACTATTTTTCTTACATTCGACTGTGATTAGTCAATTTCCTACTCTTACAGCCTCATCCATACTGCTACTGCTCATTGTAGACCATGCATTACTGTTACGTCTTACGGAAAGTGTGTGATGACCCCTAGTAAGCACTTTGCGCTGATTGGATTAGAGCAACTTTTATGCGTGGTCTACAATAAGCAGTAGCAGTATGAATGAGGCTGTAAGAGTAAAAAATTGACCAATCACAGTCGAATGTAAGAAGAATAGTTGATTGTGATTGGTCAATTTCTTACTCTTACAGCCTCATCCATACTGCTACTGCTCATTGTAGACGACGCTTTACTTAAGATGATCTTGAAATAAGACTCGACTAATACCGGCCACAGACCGCATCTTACGTTTTCTGGAAATAAAAATGTTGCTATCTAGAAATTTTAAAAAGTAAAAGCTTATTGGATTATAAAGTGTTCCTTGAACATGATATTACTATTAAGAATCGAGAAAGCCTTGAATTTTGCTACGTCTCCTTCCGTGCATGAGAAGTCGATGTAATGGAAATAGCATATCATCTTCAGTTTCACTTGAAGATGCATTAAATTCATTAGTGGAGTTGATTATCTCACTAATGCTGTCATCAAAAATATTTAAACTTGAACTGGTATTAGTAGAGCTGAATGACAGATCGGCAGCAATTGCTATAATTATTTCGTCTTCCATTTCTAATTGTTGTGACATTGTGTGTATCAGTTTTAATATTAGTTTTAAAATTTTAGCAATATGGAAAGCTATATAAAATGATTTCCAAAATTTTCTTCTCACTTTGTTGATTTGTAACGTGCCCAAATTGAATTTGAGAAAATTTTTGACTATCTATTGTAAAAGCTCGAAGCTTTCCCTACAAAATCACTTTTTACAAATGTTCCTACGATTTTTTATTCTTAATTAAGTTATTCGCAAGTTAAGTTAAACAGGGATTCTGACTTTGATTATTCATAACTTCATTAAAAATCATCGTCCAGTAATTTGTAAAACAGATTCTGAAAGCTGAAACTTTGCTGTATCAAATGGTATCATACTAATTTTGTAAAAGTTTTTACAATATAGTAGAAGTTTTTAAAATATGGAAATTATAGAGCTAAAAAACTCTACGAACTTTTGTTTTAATCTAATAAATTGTGCATATCTTTTTGATAATTTGCATTTTTATTAATCTTAAATAAAATAAAAAAATTAAATGATGAAAATGCACCTTATTTTTTTTTCTATATTTTAAATAATTTAAGTTAATCAAAAATTTAATAAATTCAAATAATTTTTATTTTATAATATACAAAATATACAATTTATTCCGTTTCTGCAGAGACTTTTGCTTTTATCATCCTCAGTCCCCTTTGTTTCCTTTGTCTGTACCCAAAAAAATATATTAATTAAAGTTTYATTAAAAGACGAACTAAGATTAATCCTAATAATATAATTATATATGAAATATGTCAATATGTTCATTGTATAAGCAAACTCTCATTTGATTCGGTGTATTCGTTGACGTTCTAAAGATCCTTTTATTTACTTAATATTATAAATATTCATCTTTTAACTTTTTTTTTAAACTATCGATCAAAAACGTCCGAAAAATTATTAAATTATTATTAATTGTRTRTAGTATTTAATAACAATATTTATTTATACAGCAGTATCAGTGATTAAACGTACATGGTTGGACGTGTTCAGCAAATTAAAAAAATAATTAAA
>JANQDE010000324.1:12455-37747 GCA_037157785.1 Cephalotes varians
AGTGTTTTGGAAAGCTCTCGAGGTCAGCTACAAGAATATGTAATAAAAAATAGGGGATGCCATTTAAAAAAATTGAGGTGACTTTCATGTGACTTTCAAATAATTCTTCAAGGTCAAACCAATGATACCATCTTATGGTCCCTTTGAAACCAAACAACTTTTGTCTGAAAAATTTTTCTCTCCCGGGCTTGATTTTCGAGATATTCGACTGGATGCATTAAAATGGTCCACCCTGTATATAAATCTAGCATGTAATGTGCATTATAATATACAGTACACACACACACACACACGCGCGCGCGCGCGCACGCGTGTGCGTGTGTGTGTGTGTGTGTAATTATAATTGCCGTAGAGCCAGAGATTTTTCCAGAAAAACCAGAATCTCCATTCTCCAACCGAGAGATGTGATAATATGGTGATGATATCCTTGAAAAAAGGGTACATATATTTACATTATAACATAAAATGATGTTATAAGGCTGTGTTCCATTTGGATGTTTACGCGCTGTAAGCTTTATTCTATYTTTATTGCTCCTACGGAAGGAAGATAGAATACAAGATAGTGTAGCCATATTACCACTACATCGTAAATGCATGTATACATGTATTTCCAATACATGTACGTGATTGAACTGATGGTTACATAATAACGAAATTAAAAATGTCGATAATTTACCATTTGATTAGTTATCGACATTTTTAGTTTCGTGTAGATGATGGCGCTTTCTTGTCGGAGTTCGGCTTTTGCTTTAGCATCCCCTTAACTGGCCTCCTAATTCACCAGACTCGACATCTTCAGATTTTTATTTGTAGGGCTTCGTAAAAAATGCTGTTTTCATGGAATGACCAACAACAAGAGAAGACATGATAGATCGTATCAATCGAACTTCCGCAGCAATTCCCAAAGAGATTTTGCTATAAACAGTATGGCACTTTCAAAGACGTTTACATTTGTGTCTTCAAGCAAATGGAGGTAATTTTTAACATTTGCTATAATAATTATGATAATTGTAATAGAAGTGAGAGGCAAAGGGACTCACGTTAAACGAACACCCCAAAGGTGAGAGGCAAGGGGACTCACGTTAAACAAGCACCTCAAACGTGAGAGGCAAGGGGACTCACATTAAACAAGCACTCCAAAGGAAACAGGACTTACTACGTCCACGTCGTTGTTTCTGGCTAAAAGTAAGATTACGGACGAAAGTGAAATTTTTCATTTAAAATATCACTTTCAAATGGATTTTACAGTTGACTTAAAAGGTAAAATCATCAATGTCATTGGCCCCTAAGCCTACTCAACTGTTTTTTCGATCATAAATCTTTAAAAATTCTAAAAAACAACTTTTAGGATGATTTTTAACATTTGACCTTGATTTGACCTTGTCAAGGGCCCTCCAAAAAGTTAACTAAACTAGACGTAAAATTTCCCGCTCTTTTTGAATCCGACTCAAAAATAGAGGTTCCCATTTTAAAAAATGACTTTGACCTTTAAATGACCTTGAAAATTGATCTCAAGGTCAAAACCAACATTGCAGAAAGATGGCCTCCATTGTCCTGAACAACTTTTGTCTGAACAATTTTTTTGTATTCGGCTTACCAATGGAGATATTCAGGTGCGTCGATTAAAATGGGCCATGGTGTATGTCAGTTGTATTCTATTTAAGATAATTCTTTCATAAACTTTGCTAATTGTAGGCAATAACGAGGTTTGTCTGTATGAGCTAAGAGACTGTTTGTTCCTATTTTTGTTTTTAAGTATTATCTTTAACTGTGATATTTTCCAGATGTTAGGAAAGACGCGATTTCTCATATAATTGTTCAGTAAGTAGTATATTGTTAAGGGTGCCTTCTTCCACGTCTCGCGGATAATCTCTGCTAGGATTCCATCGTAGCCAGGGGCCGAATTACATCTGAGTTTTTTGATCGCAGCGCTCAATTCTTCAAATGTAATTTCACATTCCATATTTGAATTTTTATATATTTGAATATCATGCAGAATAGTTTTATGTAACTGCGTTTCCTGTGATTTATCATCTTTTGGGACACATTTATTAACTAAGGCTACCATTGATTCTGTCCACGTTCTAGTGTTGGAGCCGTCGCCGACGATTAGCGATGACATTACCTCGTTTTTCTTAATTTTGTTTCGAACGATTTTATATGGAATACTCCATGGATCCTTATTCGCTTCAACTTTAACAAAATTTTGCCATGATTCTCGTTTTGATTTCTTAATAGCCGCTACGAATTTGTTTCTTGGCGTTGTGTATTTTATTTTTGCGTCCTCCAAAAATTCGATTAAATGCAACCTCCTAGTTCTGGCAAGATGTTTCTTTGCATAGTTAGATTCTTGTCTTAATTGTTTTAACTCTTTGTTCCACCAAGGGAGAGCCTTATTCGAACAACGTTTCTTTGGAATAGTCTTGTCACAGCAGTTCCTGAGCAGCCTGTCAAAAATTCCCGCAGCGATATGCGGATTTGTGCGTCTTAATTTATCCAAGGAATCTTGTGTGAAGTTTTTCTCCAGTTGTTATAAAAGCCGTCCCAATTAATTCTTTTAATGTTATAATGTTCGTGTTTGATGAATTTCCTGGATGGTGCTGAGTCCGCTCTGATTTCGAACATGATTAGATTGTGATCGCTCGTTGTACAAGCCGCAGAAACTGCCCAGTTATCACACTTTCTGTACATTCCCTCACTTGCAAGAGTCACATCTATATTAGATTGTCCATTGGATGTGAAATATGTAGGTAACTCACACGGTGCATTGACCACGTAGATTCTATTATCTATAAGAAATTCCACTGCTTTTCCTCGAGCATCTATTTCGTTTGAGAACCACAAATTAGATCTTGCATTGGAGTCCATAGCAACAATATAGTTGCTAGGACGTATAATTCTAATTATCTTTTCCACTTGCTCTATGAAAGGCTCTATTGGGAGTATAAATTAGCAATAAATATTAATAATATAACCGACTAATGATATAACTCGATACCACCTGTATGCACATTATATGTGAAGTGTCGTATTGTGCAAAATGGAAGATTTCAAGCTGTTCGTTAGCCACAACTAGAGCCACCCACGGGTTGTCAGCCATTGGTTGTATTACGGTCATACCAAGTGACGTATATCCTCTCACAGCACCTCTAAACGTGTACGGTTCCTGAACACAAAGAATATCAATTTTTCTTTCACATATTAGTACTTCAAGATCTGCCGCGACTGCTACGGATCTTTGCGCATTTATCTGTGCAATTATTAAGTCCATTTTATCTTACCTCGATAAATTTCCACGTGCTTTATAAATTCAGGACATGTTTTGCTCCGGACAGCATGTTTAATGTCCTTACGTCTGGCCCTTATGCAGATGATACACACTGGAGTTTTTTTTTGGACAGTCTTTTTTTAAGTGGTCTTTTTTTCCATATAGTTCACAAAGATATTCTGGGGAGTGACAAACTTTGGCTGTGTGTCTGTGACCTTGACATTTAAAACACCTCACTACATTAAGAAACTCTTTAACACGATACGTTTGCCATGCCATGTATACCTTTCCTCTCGTCAGGATATCAGTTAAAAATATCCCAGGGATCTGTACTATCCAGTTAACGCGGCTATCTTTAGCTTTAAAACTATTTTTATTTAATAGTAGATAGGGACACACACACACATTTCACACTCATATTATGCAGCACTCGAGCTGTTTGCTCATCGCCGCCTATTTCTATTCTTTGAAGATAATACTTCACTTCTTTTATTATTGTTATTATTTTAAACCTTATTTTCTGCCTCATTCACACAATCCCATTTACACCTCTCATTCATACATCAGTCACTTAGCCGTCTGGTCGCGAAACCAGACGTTATCCGTCCCTAACTACGCGGAGAGGCTGTCGCTACTATTTAGTACTAATAAGTATTTTTTCCTACTACTAAAGACTTCAGTTACATAAGATCGAAATAGTTGGAAGCTTTCTTCGTCATCCAGGAAACCAGTCCATGCGTTCTCCGTCTTACGGTCTAAAATTCTATGATTTCGTACTTCGTCGTAGAGTGGGCAGTGGAACAACATATGTTCAACACTTTCACTTACTCCGGAACATCTAGGACAGTCAGGCGATTCGATGCAATTCCTTGCGAACAGTGTTTGATTTGTAACGGTTCGTCTTTCTCCGGTGGAGGGTGCAGGACGGAACTGCCGAAAAGGCTCGTCGGACGCCGGGTTCGGAAGAGCAGAGACACGGAATCAGAATTGTTTTAACAATAATGGTCGTTTATTCAAGCAATATATACAGCGTGATGCGTGGCGTGAATGTATATACAAATGTGGAGTGAGTGCTGAGTGTATGTACAGTGTGTAGTTTGTGCGTGTAAGCGATAGTCGGAACGCGTGCGTTAAGCGGTGTCGATCGTGCGCGGGACCGCTACTGGGTGCGCGCGCGGCGCCGGTGCAGCGGCCAGCGAGCGAGATTGGCTGGCGCGGCGCGGGCCTTGCAGAGGCCGCTTGAACGTTCGGTCTATTCGCGGTAGTGCAGGCTGCGTGCGAGAGCTTGCGGTGACGGTCGCGGGGAAGGAGATTGTTCGTCTCCTTGGTGCCGCGGATCAGGATGTCGAGTACTCTCGACGGAAAGCGAGAACACTCGTTTCCCTGGATGCAGTGTATTCGGGACGTCGAGTACTCTCGACGGAAAGCGAGAACACTCGTTTCCCTGGATGCGGTGTGTTCAAGATGTCGAGTATTCTCGACCGGAAAGCGAGAACATTCGTTTCCCTGGTGTATCAGGATATCGAGTACTCTCGACGGAAAGCGAGAACACTCGTTTCCCTGGTGTATCAGGATATCGAGTACTCTCGACGGAAAGCGAGAACACTCGTTTCCCTGGTGTGTCTCGATGTCGAGTACTCTCGACGGAAAGCGAGAACACTCATTTCCCTGGTGTGTCTGGATGTCGTCGAGTACACTCGATGCGTTTGAGTACACTCAATCGCTTACTCTGGATATTGCGGATGGATCACTAGGAGCTGGGTCGCTAGGACAGGTCGGTGGTCCCTAGAGTACAAGTCGGCCCGCTTTTATACCCGCTCGTGGGCCGACTGAAGCGAATCGGCAGCCGACTCACGCTTAAGCCGGCCTCCCTCCCCGATCGCTCGGCGGCGGCGGCGACGGCGGCGTCGCGGCGCGCCTTCGGCGCGCTTCGGGCCTGCGGCGTTCAGGCCCGAATCGGTCTTTGCCGTTAAACGGCCGCGCGGATACTCGGCGCAAATTATTTATGCTTAGCGTGGGGAGGCCAGTAACGATGCATTTAGGGTGCATCGTTACAGATTTATGGAACCGTATCCCGTGATCATGTCTACGGGTTGATCTGTTCGGTCTAAACCAACTCTTACTCCTTTCATGATACCTAACATTCAGTATGAATCCATATGTCTGTGCTCGTTTTCATCCCAGTCTTTTTGCCATTGGTTGTAGAGTGTTGTTTCTAATTTTTTTCTTTCCTTTTTCAAGTATCCCTCGGGTAGGTCCATCTCCGGATTAAACTGGTAAGTCGTCCAGCTGACAACGTCCATCCATCTGACCCTGATTAATATCGCACTCTTTATGATTTAAAGTTTTAATGGCATGCATCCAGCGATGACTTGCATTACCGCGGTCGACACCGTTCTGCAGGCTCGTGTCATAGAGATCAGAAGTTTCCTCTGGATTGAGCTCAAGATTCTGTCCACGTGTGAGTGGGATACTCTGTCAGACCAAGCAACCGCTCCATACGCGATGACAGGCAAGTACAAGTCTTTGTACAACAGTAAGTACGCCTTGCACCTTAGTCCCCATTCTTCGTGTATGGTTCTCCTTAGTAATCCAGATAACGCATTTATCTTGTCTTTTAGGTGTTGAACATGCGGAATGAAGTTTAAACTTTTGTCTATGTATATACCGAGGTATTTGTGCTCATCGACGAATCCTATTTTTCTGTTTTGCACTTGTATTTTTGACAATCTTTCGGGGTGAAGCTTGCCTTTGACCAATATCGCCTTTGTTTTATCCACTGCTATTTGCAGCTTATATGAGACACACCATTTTTCTATTATCTCGGTTGCTCCAAGAGCTTTTGTCTCAATATGTCTCCTACTATTTCCGCAGATAAGTAGCGCCAGATCATCCGCGTATGCCGTCGCGTATGTGCCACTGTCTTCCAGTTCCCTCAACCGATGTTGTAGGTCGTCCATTGACCAATTTCATGCCAATGGGCCTATAATTGATCCCTGAGGACATCCCTTTGTCATTCGTTTCGCGACCTTGTCATGTCTGGTTGACAAGGTCATTTGTCTATTGCTAAAATATTGTCTCAATATATTAAATAGCTGGGACGAACAGTATGTTGTTGTAATTCTATTGAGAATTCCGGGCCACCACAGGTTATCGAAGGCTCCAGCGATGTCAAAGAAGATCACAACGGCATACCTAGAGTCACATCCCTTTATAAGAGTCACGACTCTATGCAGCGCGTCCTCGGTTGCTCGGCCAGGGCAAATTGCACTTGATTGTTGAGTCCTCGCTCAACATAAAGCCCATTGATTTTGTTAACGATTATCCGCTCGAATACTTTTCCCATAACCGGGACCAGCGCGATGGGTCTATACGACTGAATCTGCGCCGGATATTTTTGAATGTCTTTTAGTATCGGTCTTAGCATCGCTTGCTTCCACAAATCTGGAAAAGATGACAATCTTAAGCAGTTATTTAACAGGATTAGGATGTAACGGTAGCCCGTTATTAAGCATTGCTCCGTTTCTCGCATGATCTCCTTCTTTTGACGCGGCGCGGCCGGCTCCGATTCGCGCGCGGTCTCTCTTTCCCTCTCTCTCTTGACGCGGCATGGCCGGCTCCGATTCGCGCACGCCGATCTTCCATCTCTCTCTTGACGCAGCACGGCCGACTTCGATTCATGCGCGGTTTTTCTTTCAATGTTTCTCGCTCTCCATTCTTTTCTTGATGCATTTCGCAATACATGTTCGCGGCGCGGTCGACTCCGAATTATTGAAGGGTGGAGGAAAACACTCGCGAAATTCGGGTATAAATAGAGCACCGCGACGACCGAAAGGCACTCGGGTCCGAGATCCGGGTGTTCTCAGAGCTCTGACCAAGGCCGGGAGTTCTCGGCTTCCCTGACCGGGTGTTCTCGGCTATCCTGACAGAGTGTTCTCGGTTTCCTGTGCCGGGCGTTCTCGGCTTCTTGCTCCAGACCGGATGTTCTCGGTTTCCTGTGCCGGATATTCTCGACTTCCCAAACCGGATGTTCTCGGTTTCCTGTGCCGGGTATTCTCGGCTTCCCAAACCGGGCGTTCTCAGTTTCCGGTGCCGGGCGTTCTCGGCCTCCTACTCCTGTGCCGGATATTCTCGGCTACCCTGACCGGGTGTTCTCGGTCTCCTGCGCCGGGCGTTCTCGGCCTCCTGTTCCCGTGCCGGGTGCCTGGTGTTCTCGATTACCCTGACCGGGTGTTCTCGGTCTCCTGCGCCGGACGTTCGCGATTTTCGGTCCGCGATCGGGGTTTTCGGTACCGGCGAACGTGTTACTCCGAGGCGTATATCTCCGGATCTATAACGGGGCTTTTTTTTTTTTTATTACGCTGGGGAAATGCTGTTACGCATCCCCCGCCCCGAGGGAAGGGCGGGGGTATGTGGGACTCGCCCTATCCACTAAATCCCCAGCGGGTGTCCTATCTCAGGCGTTACTGGGAGCGAGCCGGGATCTCATCTGCAGCATTACTACCGGCTCGCTCCCCGCCGGGGGCACTCACTGACTGTGCGCGCTCCCCTCTGGCTGGTGGCGACGGAGGAGTGACACCGCTCGCTCCGTCGCCCTTCCCGGGGGGACCTGTGAGGCGGCGCAGTCCTAACCTCTGGATCGCACCCCCTTCCCCGGGGGGGATGGGGGCCGGAGTTCGCTCATGAACTTCGCGAACTCCAGCCCCCCTTACCCTCGTTCGTTCGGACCCCTTTGGATGGTGGGAGAGCCTTTCAAGGGAGGCCCCCACGTTCAAAGATCGTCTCGGCCACCCACCATTTCCAGCTCCCCGCCCTCGTCGCCCTCTCTTTTCTTTTGGTTAGGGGGACTCGCGGCGGGCTATGAACTTCGCTCACCGCGGTCCCCCGACCTGACCTCTGGGGGTACGCCTGCTTTGGCGTACCCCCTTAGGGGGGGTCAGAGCCCCCTCGGAGGAGGCCGGGTAATGAACTTCCCCAGCCCCCCCAAACTCGGGCCCCTCCCCCCTTCCTTCTCTCGGCCCACGTTCCGTTCTTATGTGGGCCGTGGGGCGGCGGCGGAGTCTATTCCTCCAGCCCCCGCCGCCACCACCAGCTGCTCCTCTTCTTTTTCTCCTCGCCGCCCCGGCCGCTTTGCCCCGCCGGGCTATCTCTGCCTCTTCTTTTTTCCGCATGACCTCCTCACAATATGTGAGGAGGCTCCTCCACGACCCCTCGCTCCCGAGAATAGCGTCAAGGACCGCTGGGAGCGAAAGGTCATCGCCGACCATTGCGGCTAGGACCCGGTGCTGCTCTGCCTACTCCGGGCACTCTTCGAGCGTATGCTGCGCCGAGTCCTCTAACGCGCCGCAATGGTGGCACCGCGTCGTGCGCTCACGACCGATGCGACACAGAAACTTGCCGAAACAACCATGTCCCGTAATAATTTGTGTTGCTCGGTACGTGAGCTCGCCCCATCCCCGCCCCAACCATCTGTCTAGGCGGGGCTGGACAGCATGGACAACCCTCCCGTTGGCCACGCTTGGTCGGCTCAACCATGCCGACCATGCGGCCAGGAGGCGTTGTGGAGCCCGGACCCTGACCTGTTTGACGGCCCTGGGAGGAGGCGCTATGCCTTGATTCCCCCGCTTGAGCTCCGCCAACTCATAGTAAACCTCTTGCCTCATAGAGGCTAGGAGTTCCAGCGGGGGCTGTTCCGCCAGAGCCGTCGCCGCCACGTGGGAGATGGTTCTGTACCCCCTTATCGCCCTGATAGCCACCCGGCGTTGCACCCTGTGCAAGAGTGCGCAGATTCGCCGGGAGGCCCTAGCTTCAGCGGCCCACACCGGGGTCGCGTACAGGGCGATGGAGTAAACCACCTCCGCGTACAGGCGGCGAACACGGCCACTTGGTCCCCCCAGATTGGGGAGGAGCCTGGCTAGGCCGTTCGCCGCCTTTCCGACATGCGGCACCAAATCCTCGAAATGGGTCCGGAAATACCATCGACTGTCCAGGGTGAGGCCCAGATACTTCATCCGTGCCACAATTGGGACGGGCACACCGGAGACCATGATCGTATCTTTGGGTGGCTCCCCTCGGCGGCCATCATGGAAGTAGATGGTCTCCGTTTTCTGAGGCGCCACTTTTAAACCTAGATCTTCGATGTGACGCACATAACGGGGCTAACTAACCATAATAATCCTTCCAGCTCCTCGAGTCCGTACCTGTCCGCTGCCCGCCTCGTCGAGTTCCTGCCGCAGCGCGGCCCGGATTGCGTTAGATTTAAGTTAGGTTTAGTTTAGCGTTAGATCTAAGTTAGACTAAGTTTTGCGTTAGATTTAAGTTAGAATAAGTATTTGCGTGCGTTCCGTAATATTCACATAGATTTAGTTTTACGACCCGTGCGTTTACGTTAAGTTCTGTCCGTCCGATCCGTGCGATCCGAAATTCTTGTAAACACTCGCTGATTTACCAAAACCGTACTAATTTCATTTTGATTACTATTTATCAAAGCCGTTTTATTTTATGTTCACTTATTAAATAAAGTATTTATTTATTTTTCTACCAAAAATATAAATTGGTGTTTCATCCTTTCTCGAACCCTGACTCCGGCGAGCCGATCCGAACAAGTCGAGAAAGTCGAAACGTTATAAGAATAATCTCCTTGTCAACTCTCCAGACCCTTTTCACGATCTCCGGGTTGATACCATCAAGGCCAGGTGCCTTACCATTCCTGACCTTTTTGATAACTGCCTCGGCTTCCTCTACCATAATGAGGGGCTCCAGGTTGGCGTTCGAATAATTGCTTATTTTGTCTATTATGCTTCGCATATCTGCATCGTCAATTTCCACGTTAGTCGGAACCATTTTATCCAATAACTATATGGCTGTATCGCGCCACGTAAGAGTGGAAGCATCTCCTTCTCCGACAGAATGGAATGTATTAAAATCGCTTCGGATTTTATTTCTCAGGATTTTATAAATGATTCCACAAGGATCTGCATTACCCTTTGTTGTGACAAAATTTTGCCATGATGCTGTTTTACTCTGTCTTATTTCCTTGATGTACTTCGCTCTAGTTCTCTTGTATTGATGTAGTGTCTGGACTAGCTCATTAGCGATGCCCAGCCTTCTAGCTCTGCTGAGTTGTTTACGCGCAGACTACACTTCTCTCCTAAGGGCAGACAACTTTTCGGTCCATCATGGTACGGTCTTGCTGTATCTCTTCTTTATTCCAAGTGTTTTCCCAGAGAATTTTTGTAGCCCCTCAGTCAGGAGCGCAGCTGTCTTCTGCGGTGGCAAAAATGCCAATCCTTCTTTGAAGGAAAGATCGTCGGCTCTCCGCACGTTCTCGTCAAATTGGTCCCAGTTTGCATTTCTTATTCTAAAGCACAGGCTACTTTGGTAGGGTTGAGTCTCCCTTGCCTTCCGTGGGGCAATTTTGAAGATAATGGCATTATGATCATTTATGGTCATATTCGGTAAGATACGCCAATCGTGAACACGCCTGGCTCTTTCCGGTGTGGACAAAGTTACGTCAATGTTCGACATTCCGAATGGCGAGGCATACGTTGTGAACTCGCTAACCCGATTTAGGACCACTACACAGAGAAAAAGATTTCTTTGGATTTAATAAATTTTATTGTAGCCAAACAAATTTGTTATTTGGAATGGTCCAAACAAACCAATGTTTGAATCAATAAGTAAGATTGTTTAAATTTGAAACAATATATATTTTCGTCTTAAATAAATTATTTTTTTAAAACGAAAGATATAATCTCTTCGATCTAAATGATATTATTATTTCACTTAAACAACATCATTGTTTAATAAAAAATATCTAAAAAGAAGTACGGCTTTACTCAAATAATTTTGTTTCACTGAAACGATTCTTTATGGCGGTTAAACAACTAATCTCTTTATATCAAACAATTTTTATTATTAAATAGAGTAATGTTATTATTTTATTGTAATAGTTCATTATTTCTTTTTAAATCAATAATTATTTCATTTAAACCGTCTTCGTACACGAAGCACACAACTATGGCACACAGCAAAGCTATCTCCAACCTCCTACAAAGAAGTCGTATTCACAGGTTCGTGCCGAAGCACGAGAGGGATTATGAAATCGAAATAGGAATATAATGCTAAGAAAGAAGCGCTTTTCACAAAAATTTCGGGATGATGCAAGACTCAAAGCGGGGCAAGAACGCGCCCGCCCCGATCAACAACCGAATAACCGACTAAAATTTCCTGTTTGCCAGTTGCCACCGCCATGACTTCCGCACAATATGATACGAGACGCGATCTTCATGAAACAAGACACGAGCGCGGGGTGCATTCCTTTATTCATTCCGAATGCTCAAAATCTATAGCATACGCGTACTATAGATTTGAAGTACTCGCAGTTAATATTGGAACGCAGTCGCGATCTTCATGACACAAGACGCGGGAAACGATTCTTGCGCGGTGAGCAGCGACACGGTAGTTCATCTTGTTCTTAGACATAATCATTATTTCCATAATTTCGATCAAAAAATGTAATGATTATTCTAAAAAAGCAATTATTTGCATGGAACAACGCTTATCAATATATTTTACCATTTTCATATAAATAAATTATTTGTTTCATTTGTTCGTATTTATTGTAACCAAATAATATATTATTTAGTTGGAAGATCTTATTCAAATAATAGTGTTATTTCCATCAAATAATAGAGGTTTTTTGAATAAAACAACAATATTTTTATTCAAACAAATAATGTTTCGTATAAACATATGTTGTTTCAATGAAACAAATTTCAGTCAAATAAATAGGAATACAAAATCTAAAGAAACCTTTTTCTCTATATAGGTTGTTCGCCGTGATGAATTCGTCTACTGCGTCACCTCTCTCGTCGGTGGTACGTGAGTGCCAGGTAGTAGACGAGGCGTTCACGTCCGCAGCAATGATTACTTGATCATTGAGGTTGTTGTTTCTGATGTTTCCAACGCACCTGTCCAGAATTTCCAAATATGGTTCTACTGAGTGTGAAAACTGGAAGTAGGCCGAAATTAGGTAAAATTCACCAAAATCAGTTATCACTTGGACAGCAATCACATGGTTCGAGTCCTCGACGTTTAACTGCAAGATGTCGATATCAGGGTTGTTGATTATTATCGCAACAATAGGATTCCCTACATTCGGTTGAATTATTCTGGCTTTCAAGCCCGAATAGCCTCTGATTTTCCCGCTATAAGAGTATGGCTCCTAGATACATAGAATGTCAATTTTTGAGTTGACCATAGCAGCTCTAATGTCCGCAGTGACAGTCACTGATTTTTGCGCGTTAATCTGAGAGGTTATTAGCTCCATTTAATCTTGCTTTTATAGATCTCGAGGTGTCTCTTATATTCTGGACAATCAAGGATTCTGACTGCATGCTGGTCATTCCCTCTTCTGGACCTCCTACAATTTATACACACAACTGTACTCTTAATGCAACTTATTTTCATGTGATCTTTTTCACCGCATTTTTCACATAAACTCTCTTGGTTACAGGCTTTTGCAATGTGGCCGTAACCATGACACTTAAAGCATCTATTTACGTTGATGTACCCTTTGATGTTATGCGCTCTCCAGTTCATGTAAACCTTTCCTTTCGCCATTAAGTGCTTCCATATCTTACTATCCGTTTGGACAATCCAGTTCAGTCTGTTGGGGTTGTTGGTGCTAAAGCCATGTCTAAAATTAATCGACACTCGCCGAGTCTAGGTCGATTGCCTTTTTATTCTGCGTTAGTGCCTGAGCTTTGGCAGACTTCGGTCTTGGCAACTTTCCCTCCGCAATTAGGGAGGCTGTAGAGCATTCAAAGACCTTCGAGTTTGATCTGGTAAGCATAGGTGGAGATCTGCTCACCGAACCTCTCCTTGCGAAGGGGTTACCTTCAGGCTCCAGATCTATCGCATGCGACTTGGGCTTGGTTTTTATTGTTGTTGCCGTTGTCTTAATGTTTTGTGTTTTTTTTATTGTGTGTTTATTTTTGTCCTCCAGTTTCGTCCCACGAGTACGGCGGGAACGAAGGTCCGCCCGGGCAGAGCCCCCATTACCCGAGTAAGGCGACTTAAATACCACTGGGGTTGCGCCAGGTACCCCAGGGGGATCGTTCGAGACCGCGCAATTTAGTGTCCTCGCGGTCATGCAGCCCTCGGCACGATGCCTTTCACCTTGGCTTAGGATATGCTCCCTGGTCCAGAATGAAACTGGTGGCACCGGTTGCGTGTTGGCACAACCGGCCCAGGCTCCAGGTGCGCCTGGTGAGCTCCAGATGCGCCTGGTGACAGGGACAGGTGATAGGGACTCCAATAGATAGGGACATTCATTGTAAAGGGTTTATCGCTCGAGAGCGACTCGCCTGTGCGACCTCGCCCTTTCGGGCATACGCAACGCTTGCATAACCATCTATCGAAATCCCAAGACACGGGCAATGAAAAAATCCAGCAGCGCTCGCGGGACTTTACGCGAGATGGACAGTTTGGCCCTGAACCGGTGCAACCACCCTCCGCACACCGAAGCTAAGCCAACCGGGCTGACGCCACGCCATCCGTCGTATGTCCGGATTTGACGGAGGAGCACCCGGCCGCCGCCCCCTGCACCCGACCACGCCCACGGGGACCACGGGGAGGCCTGTTCATTCGTGTCCTTCCCGGACACGCGCCCTGACCCTGTTGTCAACCTACCTATTTCAGGGACCAAATCTATTCTGAGTGTTTGTTCTTATTCTATTTCCCTAACCATTCGGTCGCGCAGTTGACCTGAGAAGTTTACGGGGCTATGTTTCCATGCTCAAAGGCTCCGACACCCACCGGGTGAATGGATCAGAACCTATCTTATGTGTTAGCCGCATGCACGCAGAATCGCAAATTCGCAAACGCTCGCAAAATCGTGAGGTCGCAAGTCACATATTGCGCGTCGCATGTCGCAAATCGGACTCGACTTCTGGACCTATAAACCTATAAACCTATAAGCCTATAGACCTACAATCCCGTGACCTATTCGAATCCTTTCAGCCAAAGCGATTCTCTACAGAATTCGCCGAACAGAGAGAAGGCCTCTGGATTCCTCACCAGCAATGGAGCCACATCCGGCCACTTCCAACTGCCGGCCCCTACGTATGCGCGCAGAGCGACTCTCTGCGGCTCGAATTTTTGACAATCAATGAGGAAGTGATCCATCGTGTCATCGCCGCCACCGCAGTCGCAAGTCCCGCTGTCGATGAGTCCGAGCGACGCCAAGCGTACTCGGAAGTCACCATGACCCGTGAGTACTTGCGCGCTCCAGTGATCGAATTGAATCCACGCGGCGTCCATTCTCTCCTTGATGTCCTTGAAGAAGGAATAAGTGGTGCGGCTCTTTGTGGAAGTATTCCACTCAGCCTGCCACAACCTCCTGCCCTCCGCCTTGATGCGTTCCATCGCATCTTTACTTCCCAGACGAATGATTTCCTGTCCAATCTCGGCGTTCAGACCTTTTCTAGCTTCGTATTTTGCCCTGCCTACCTGAAGAAGGATTTCAACAGGAGTCGCGCCCGCAATTACGTATAGTGAGTCTCGCGATGTCGTTCTATACGCGCCTACTACCGGTATTAACGCTTTCCTTTGTACCCCTTTTAATATACTAAAGTCGCGCTCTGTGCATAAATCCGCTTACCCCGCTGCCGCGTACGTAACCGTTGGGGCAAATACCTCTCTATATATCGTCGAGAGCGCGCAGTACCTAAGTCCCCACGTCGCTTTAGCTAATTTACCTAATCTCGCGAAGAGAGTCTCCATTCGCTCTCCCAGTTTCTCGCAGTGGATTTTTACACCCATTCCCTGATCAAACCAGACGCYGAGATACCTAACTGACTTTTTAAAGCTTATGCTTTTACCTCCTATCTTGATTGTCGGTGGTCTACTTACGAGATCTACTTTTCGTTCCCTTACTTGTTTCCGCTTCCTATTCGGACGGTCTCCTCGCCTTCTGCCTATCGGGGCTCTCCTAATGTTTTCACTTTTTAACGCGATTCCCTCTGTCTTGTTTTTCGAGATTTCCAGTTTAGCTAACCTACACCAGTCTACGATTTCGTCGACTATTCTCTGCCCCCTTTGCTCTATTTCTTTCCGCGAGTTACCGTTTATCACGACTAACAGGTCGTCGGCGTATGCCACGAATTGGCCCGGTATTACGCCTTCTAATCTACGGAGCAGCCCGTCGAACATAATGTTCCAACAAGTTGGAGTAAGGACGGAACCCTGTGGGCACGCTCTCGTGGCCTTTTCCGAAATAACTTTGTGCCCTAATTCTATCTGGACGTTTCGGTCGCGGAAATAGCTCCGGAGCACTTCAAAGACGTTTCTGGGACAATTCCTATCTTTTARGCTAACTAGTACCAGGGGCCACCAGACATTGTCGAAGGCACCCGAGATATCGAAGAGCAGGGCAACGGCGTATCTCACCTCGGTGGAAGAGACCACCCGCCGCAACTCCACGATAGCGTCCTCCGTCGACCTTCCGGGCATGAACCCGAATTGCCGGCCGGAGATGTTGTCAGGCGCCATCGATGTGTCTTCGAGGCGAAGATTGATCAGCTTTTCGAAAAGTTTCCCTACTACGGAGAGGAGACATATTGGTCGGTATGATTTTGGATCCTTCTTGTCCTTATCCCCGCCCTTCAGAAGGACTCGCAGTGTGCCCCTCTTCCAGATTGTGGGGAAGACGCTCCACTGAAGGCATCCGTTATAAATCTTAACTATCTGCTCGGGAATAACTCTACATGCAGTTTTTAGGACACTGACATCGATTAGGTTAGGTCCCGGGTCCTTGTTATTTTTAAATGTCCTAACTGCTCTAATCAGCTCCTGCACCGCAAAAAGAGGAGCGTTTGTCGTATCCGGCGCGATTCGCGAGCTATCTCTTATTACCCATTGCTCAACACTGTCGTCGCATTCCCTATCTTCTGGGACATGTGTGTCCAGGAGGAAACTCGCTGTCTCCTCTACGGTACTCGCGAACCTACCGCCCTGTCTAACAGTGTTGAGCACTTTTTCGACCCTAAGTTTGTCCGCCTGTTGYSTGTAGACRTARCCCYAGGCCTCCGCGTTTCCGTGCGAAGTGACAAACTCCCTCCAGCTAGCGCGTTTCGCTCTCTTTACCTCCTTGCTACACTCGCGCAATGAAGAACGGTATTTCTGGAGTACAATGAGGTAAGATGGTTTCTCTCGCGCTCCTTGAACCGACCGGCGTAACCGATACACTGACTTTTTGATGACAGTCAGCTCCCTGGTCCACCGCGGGTTGGACTTCCTAGAACGTCTTTCCCGCGGTATAGAGGACTCACAGGCCTCTTGGAGCACCGCTTTGAGCTCTTGCGCTACGAATTCTACCTCTTCCGCGGACTGCAGACCGAGGACCTCGAGTCGCGACCTCGAGAGATCGCACAGGTTCCCGGAGAATAAGTCCCAGTCGGCAAGACGTGTGTCGAATCGACCGGTCCCTCCTCCCCGTTCATTACCTGCCGCTCTTGGCACCCTCACCTTGATGTCCACGGAGTTGTGGTCGCTACTAGTTCACTCCTGCCTCACCTTCCACTCACCAACCACTCGCCGATGAATTGGCTCATGGTTGGAGACGCCAGTGTCACGTCTATATAAGACGATCCCGTTGGCGTCCTAAAGATTGGGGCTGAGTGGCATCGTTGAGAACCTGCAAACCAAATGCCCGGATTAGTTCCACTAACTTGACGCCTCTTTCGTCTGTTCTCTGGGGACCCCAGAGTGACGATCGAGCATTGGCATCTAACGCGACTAACAATCTTTTCCCCCTCAGGGAATGACACACCATCTCGGGGTGCCTGAGGTGCTCCTCGATTTCGTCGCGGTACTGAAAGTAGCACGACACGACGTAAAATGAGAAGCCGGGAGCCTGCACTTCCACACAGACGCAATGTGTGTTGCTAARCTGCGAGATAAAWAGCMTATCCAGATTTGGATTGCTTATTGCCACTGCCGCCTACGGACGTTGCGAGCGGACAGCTGCTACTTTCATCGAGCTACCTAAACCGTAAAAGATATTGTTCCTATCTTGCCTCTTGACGTATGGTTCCTGTAAGAGCAGGACGTCTAGATGCTTATCGAAGGCTAACTGTCTCACTTCGCCTGAGAGTATTTGCGATCTACGCATATTTAACTGTAATACTCTAATTCCTGTGGAATATACGCTATTTGTTACTAATGTCGTCGTTTCGGGCGGAATGTTTATTTCGCACGACCTATTCTGCTCTATTCTAACATTTTCCAGGTGGGTCTGGATGGGGTTCGCGAATCTAACGCGTTTCTTCGCAATCGGCGCGTTCTCTATTCGATTTCTCGCCCTGTTCGACCTATCGCATTTTTCTAACGCGACGCTAGCTCTACGCACCCTACCTAGCAACTCCACTACCCTATCGCATTTTTCTAAAAAGATGCGGACAGTACGATGACTGCAACTCTGGGACAGTGTCCTACCGCGTTCTAAATGAATCCGCTCGGGCATTGCTCGGCGAGGCACTCTCGAAGAGGCGGAGGCCACCACCGAGCCCAGGGCGAAGACGCACCGAACCCAGCGGCACGGGTCCCTACCATTTCCTCGACAGTCGCCGTGTCTGGCCGGAAGCAACTGGCCAGACGGGCACTCCTCCTCACCGATTTTAAAATATTGACAACTTTCATTCTATTCCTACGAGTATGGTGGAAAGAGGGTCGAGCGCCGCAGAGCCACCTTTACACCTTAGTCTTAGAGTGTACTAAACTAACTAATCTACCTCCGAGGGAGACCGACCGGTCGGATCCCCCGCCCCACGATGACCTGAAAAGAAAATTGGTATTAATAGCCGCCGGTTCCGTCGCCGCCGCACAGGGCCGAAGCTCCGCACGACACCGCCGGGCCCGATGCTCGGACGCCCGACCCCCTTACCCACTCATCCGCACGGTTTCCCGCGCTTAAGAGCAAGGAAGGGGGGCGAGGTGAGCGATTAGATGGGACCCGCCGCGCTCCCCCACACCAATGTGTGAGATAATCATCAGAGACGCATAACGCCTCCTCATATAACGCGTTACTCCAAGTCCGGGGCCTCTGAGTATGCGCTAAGGCAGCGGCCCGCCATGGACATTGCTAGTCATTAGCCCGGAGGCTTCCTTAGCCGACACGGACAATGGTATCGGTGGAGAGATCTATCCCCCCAGGGGTTCAGCAAGCCCCCTTCATAGTGACTCAGCACGCCTGCTCCATTCATCGTTACTTTCGAGTAACTCATATTGTTTGTAACATATTGTTTGTCACTCCGGGGAACTCGATCCCCCCCCGACGCGACCTGGCCTCGCACCGCGCACCGTCACGAAATTTCATGCGTCCAGTCGGCGATGTCCAGCGAGCCACTCTCGAGATAATTTCTGAGTTGCCCCCGCGCCACCATCGACGCAGCCTCTTTGCCCGGAGAACGCGATCGGCGAAGTTAATCTCATCTCCGCCCAAGCGAAGATTCGTCCAAGGAGGAGCGCGGCAAATCCAAAGGAAGGGAGGGGAAAGGTAAGGGGGACACAGTGTGCCCCTGCGCCACAACAAAATTCAGCCATCCTTACGGATGTTTCCAGGGGTACCTCGGGGAGGTAAATGTGTGACTTGAGTGTGAGAGCCTCAGGGACCTTACTAGAGATCCTGTGTTCGCATCACACCCCTAACCGTACTCACCCGTCGATCTCGCGACAGAAGCCCGATCTTCCCAAAGTGTTGCCCGTACATCGCGGTTTCCAGGCCGCTAGGAGTATATGGCTCCAGACAACTGCATCCAGCCGGGGCGCCTAGACTTCGTAAAGCTAGGGCATCCGACAAACCTTCTTTGCAAGACGCAACCCGACGGAAAGGCGGAGGTACATGCCTACCTTCGGACTACTTTAGCCGTCCTGGGTCTACTTGCAGTATAGTCGCGGACGTTGCTTGATCGCTTTCGCGATCGTGCTAGGCAACGAACATGCAGAGCTAGAATGCTGGCTGAGAGTAAGTCCGAGGACCCATAACCTTGAGTCTACCCCTGCCACGACTGAGTCATTGGATATCGTACGTCTGCCCGGGATAGTCCCAGGCACAGYAAACACCAGATCGGATCGAGCGAATGGCGCCAGGGCGCCGGAAAATCCGAACTCGACCCCGAGCCCAAAGAATCCTCGTCGAGGATATCAAGGGCCCGAGAGGAACGAACCGAGAGTACAGTTACCCCCAGTAGATAGGGACAGTGGGAATCTCGTTAATCCWTTCATGCGCGTCACTAATTAGATGACGAGGCATTTGGCCATTTTTTTTTTTTTGCTGGGGAAAAAATGCATTTACGCACATCCGGCAGGTGTTCGCCGGATAGTATGGGACTCAAGGACGTTACTCCTACTACCCATTATAACACCCCCAGTTGTTATGCCTGTAGGGCAGGCAGCACCCATGGAACAGACAATAACGACCTCAGGAATCTAACCGACGCCAGTTCTGGGACGACGAGAGACCCAGCATCTGACAGAGGTTAGAGCCAAAAACGTATAATAGTTATTAAGACCCTCAATGAGAACCCTGCTTGAAATAACCTTGGTGTCATCGGCTGAGATAAGGTGGATGCCGCGCAGATAATTCGCCGAACGCTCAGACCACACTCCCCTCTAGGACAACGTCGCCGATGAAAAGGATACCTCGCTCGTGTTGGTAAGCGCCTTTATTTCCTCCTTGTATTTCGAATAATAGGTGGTCTTATTGCGATGAGCGGCATTAAGATCAACCTGCTCTCCCACTACTTGGGCGTCGACCACCAAGCATTGGCCGCCCTTAATCGCGACAAGATCCAGCTTGCGTATGCCATCAGCTGTATGGACCAATGGCTCGTTCAACACTCTATATCCTTTAGATATCATCCGCTTAGAGATATACTTGGTGACGGCGTTGTGTCTGCTGATACGAGTACCATTGGTTCTGTGGCAAATCTGCTGAATATGGTTCTGAGTCTCAATAGAATCGCAGCCAGCACGACACACTCTGGTCGCATTCCGACCTCTAGCAGCCCTGGACCTAGTGGGGAGAGCGTTAATCCGTAATATGATAGAGTTGAGGAAGTCTCTGCCTGAAAGAAAACGGGTACCCTCGCTAACCCATCTATGCTGCTGGGGCACATTGGCCGAGTCCTTCAATGTTCTTCCGTCGATGGATTGATATAGGAGCTCCGCCCATCTGGCCTGAATCTTCGCGGCAGAGTCGACCAGGCGACCCCGATCATCAAGATGCCTCACGCAGATCGCTTTTTCCGATGATAAAAATCTTTCAACTTCCCTGCCTTCCAGCCTGGTGTTCCGTAGGCGTCTCAAGCGCACAAGGGGTATTGACCACCTGAAGGATTGGATACCTAAACCTCCATCCCTAACTGCCGAGTGAAAGACGGCTATCGGGGTATCGTGCGGTAGAGATAGCCATTTGCGTACAGATGATCTAAGCAGTTAGTCCATGGCATTCAGGTAACTTATGGACGTCCGACCGAAAGCCAACTCATGAAGGAGACTGGGGATCACCACAGTTCTCAAGCCAAAGAGACGCTGCTGCGGCTTTAATGGGGCTTTGGTGAATTTAGCCAATAATTCAGAGAGTTGGCTCTTCGAGTCCGCAAGGCGACACCCCTCGGGAGTGAAATAGACGCCAAGATAGCGCCAGTTGGTCTCTCTGTCGACAGAGGGCAAGTTGGAACCGCCACAGGAAAACCTCTGGCGGGCATCAATAACCAATTTCTTTTGCTTAGGAACCGTCTTCCAGGACAGAGTGTGACTCTTGACGGTATTGATGTTCAGGCCACAACTCTTGAAGTAATCAGCTGAGATGTCGATGAGATGTTGAAGGCCTGGAGCGGACGAGGCCACCAGAAAAACATCGTCGGCAAATAGGACTGCATTGACCTTGCAATCCCCCACGTCAGCTCCAAAGTTTTCGGGCAGCAACTTAAGGAGGCCATCCATAACGATGTTAAAGATGACAGGGGACAGGGGATCGCCCTGCTTCACCCCACGTTTCGGATAAATCCGATCGGACACCCATTCGTCTGCTGAGAGGCGTGTAAAGCTGTTTCTATAAACGCTACTAATATAAGACAGAACGAATGGAGGAACGCCTTGCGACTTAAGGATAGCCTCAATACTTGCGTGCGACAGAGAATCAAAGGCCTTTGCCAAGTCTAAAACAGCCACAAAAATTGATCTCAATTTGCGTCGATGGGAACGAAGCGATAAATCTAGAAGGAAGATGTTGTTGGCGCAACCATCAACACGGCGAAATGCCCGTTGGCGACTGTCTATCTCCACATCTCTATCCAACCGGGCGGTCAGTATTTTATGAAGGCAGCGCGAAATAACGGAGGAGACCGTAATGAGTCTAAAGTCTTCTGGTTCGGATGGATTTTCCTTTTTTGGGATAAGGACCGTACGTGATTCCAATAACGACTCAGGAGAGCGATCGCAGAGAATGGTAACGTTAATTAATCGATGTAAAATATTAATGTCCATTTCTTTAATTTCCATAACTGTAACACCATCTGGTCCGGGGGCCGAAGAATTGGCCGGAAAGTTGGAACGGATCTCATCTATGGTGATCGGAGCCGCTACAGACAGAATCGGTGGAAATGACGGAAGATTAAGTGGCGAAGCAGTACACGAACGGGACATTACTTGAGTCTAGAAGGGGATCATGATGTCACGAGCCAGAACCCTCGACTTAATGACTCTACCCAACAGCGCCTGCGTACATTTCGTGGGATTCTTGAGCCACGATCTTTGAGTTGACTTATACAAGAGTCTGCGCTTTTTCCTGCTGGAAAGCTGAGAGTCAGAGTTATGTGGAAACCGTGAATCGCGTTGTAGAGGATTTTTAGGAGGAAAATGGGCTCTCAGATACTCGAATAGACGAGTTCGTATCTCGCCTGCGCTGTAGAGATGGAGGGAGTCGCACAACTCCAGTAACAAGATATCACGAGGATCGATATGGCGAGGCCGGTCAAGGTCACAAAGATATCGAATAATGGCACTCCTAGTTTGATCCTCAAGCGGTACATCTTCATCATCAGGTAGAATCGGAGACGACTCAGAAGGTGAGGACGGATCAGAGGGTTTTGGATCGGGGGCTGTTCGGAGAAGATCCTGGACCAGATTCTTATATTTAGCTGTTTTTCTTTGACCCTCTCCAGCGTTCTATCCTTAAAGAATTGATGAAGTGCTTGGTTCATATATTACGCACCAAATCTTGTCAAAGAGACCTCCCTCAACGCAAGCACCCGCAGCTCCTCATCATTCCACCTCTTTTTAACATTTTTGTTCAATTCTAGAGCACGGGAGTCATACCAGGCAGCATGGGTCCGACGATGGTGCACGCCTCTGCCATTAGCGGTAGTAAAAGTTCGAATGCATCCCGGGAACTCACACTGAAAAAAGCTGGGACCAGCAACAGCCGGATCCCTAGGGGCGTCATCATCTGAGTCTGTTGGTTGAGACGAGTCAGTGGACTCATCCCTGTTTTTCATCCGAGGCTTATTTTTCACACCAACAGGAAATACCGGAAGTGCGGAGTGGTAGCCCACATTCCCTGCGTGCCAGAGCCTACTATTAGTTGCCCGAAGCGCTTCCGACTCTCACCACGAGGAGATTGTAGTATGGACTTAAGAGAGTCATAGTTACTCCCGCCAGATAGAAACAGTGGGAATCTCGTTAATCCATTCATCTATGCGCGTCATAATTAAATGACGTGGTATTTGGTTAAAAAAAAAAAAAAAAAATTGCCTTTAACCTTTATTTAGAGTAGTCGAATGTACAACTTATCTATATATACATATACTACATCAATACATCTTCATCTACAGTCTAAGGGAGGGCATATTATGCATGTTAGGCAGGCAGCACCTACAGGCAGTGATGCGCTTCTATGCCCGGGCACGCTCGGGATTTTCCCACTCCACTTACGCACACAGCGACGCTCTGGCTATCCGTGTGACAGCAAGCGCTCGATTAAGTAAGGCGCGCCGAGCGAGCAAGAGAATACCTCTTTCTCACTCACTCTGATGGCTCGATTCGCGGCGCGCCGAGCGAGCGAGAGAATCTCTCCTTTTCACTCGCTCTGATGGCTCGACTCGCAATCATAGTTGCGTTCCGTTTCACGCACATGTGCGCATTTGTCTATACAGTATACGTAACGTATACTGCAGATAAATGTGCGCCTATGCGTAAAATGACACGCAGCTCATGATTGATATTCGTAGATCGATATTGTATTTAAGAATGACATTAAATGTAAGATGGTATGAATAGATAAATAAATAAATTTTAGTAAAAGAATAATTCTCTTTAATATCTCCAAATTGAGTATGGATACATACCACTGAATAAAAACATATTAAAGAATATTTTTTTTTTATTATAATTTCACGAAATTTAAACAAAGCGAAGAACTGCCGTAGAGAAATGAACTAAAAGTGTTTAAAGTTTTTAAAGCTTGAAGTTTAGGAAATAGGAACTCTTTGCCAGAAACATGGACAGAATGAAGTCTTAAAAATATTAAACATTTTTACACATTAAGGCGATAACACTAAATCATTAAAAAAACATTATTATACATTATTACACATTATGCATTAAATAGTAAATGTCTGTAAAAAGCCATATCTCTTATAGAAATTTTAGTATAGAAATTTTTTTATAGAAATTTTTTAATAAAAAATGAATGAATGAAAAAAATGTATTCACATCCACATTACTGCTCGATAGAAACCGCGAGAAGATGGTGGTTTCTTCCATCAGGAGGAAATGTTCAAAATTGTTTAATAAGTCACTTGAAATGTAACTATTTGACAATTTTTTACATTTTCAAAGGAATGAAGGAATAATTTTATAACGGCGTTAAACAAAACACATAAACAAAAACTACATATTTAATTACAGTCTCTACAGTTGCCATAATACATGCATTTGCAAAGTATATCAATAGAAAGCGAGATTATACGCGTAGATCTCTCTTTCTCTGCCAAAGAAATTTAAAATGCATAAATAACACAGGCTCACAAAAAAAGGGTGTCCGGTTCCGTGATGCAGACCAACATATTTTTATGTATTTTGAGCCGCTGAATCCGAATCCGTCATAAAAAATGGGGGTCTCGCAGAGAATTTTAAGGATAACCTCAAAAAACCGTTAAAAACGCCGTTTTTAGTGATAAAAGTTTTAAAAAGGAAGAAAATGGATTTTCTTTACATGAAAAGTATCGTAATCTAAGGTATTTTGACCTGCGGAATCCACATTTATCATTAAAAAGAGATTTGACCAGAAAATTCTAGACATAACCTCTAAAAACTGCCAAAAACAACGATTTTTGCGATAAAGTCTTAAAAAATGTGAAATTGCTCAATCTTAGGCAAAACCAAACAGAATTTCTTTGGTAAGTGCACAAACATATTTACATTTGATTCTTCTGAGATTCAAACAGCACGAATATCTATAACAGCAGGCTTAAGATAAATCAGAAGAAACTTTGGTGATTAAAATCCGGCAGGAAACTTCAAATGGAAATTCACAAGAACTAAATTGATTTACGCTTGCGCATGCGTTTGTCATCGAACGATCTGTGTAACGGATTTCTACGTCGCTTTTTGTTATCAGGTCGTGTATTTCTCTTCAACATCCATCATATTAACGCTCCAGTTTCCTTGCCACCTACGTTCAAATTCCTTCATATCTTGATGAAATCTTTCATCTTGCTCTTCACTAAAGTCTCCTCAAGGTTTTGTGGAAATTCATCGATGTGCGAATCAAGGAAGTGAAGTTTCAAATTCATTAGRCAACCTAAGTTTTTGAAGTTTCCMAYMATATTCTCAACGATACTCTTATAGTTTCCATCCTTATTGTTTCCTAAAAATTTCGTTGCGACATCTTTGAAGCTCAACCAGGCTGCTTTCTCGGTATCATTCATACTTTTGACGAACTCTTCGTCTCTAAACA
>JANQDE010000324.1:52691-79960 GCA_037157785.1 Cephalotes varians
AAATATCTCAAAAACCGTGGCAATCGATTCAAGAAACTCGTATTTTACATATGTATTTTTATTTTTATTTTTATTTGATGAAATAATTAAGAGAAAATTATAGATTATTTTAAATTGCGTTTAAAATAATACAAAAAAGTTAGCTGCGGCTTAAAGCCTGGATCAAAAGTAATTCAAATAAAAGTAGAAATCTGCTCTAATGGAAATGCAATAAAGAAATAATGACATGTAATACAAATTTAATTTTTACTGAGGACAAGCGAAATAGTGATACAAACCTACCTATAAAAAAATCCGTGTTAAATTGATAGTTGAATTTATTGTTGCTTCTTTTTTGTGATGCCGATTGACTGTCTAGAGCTCGATTGCATCGCGTGCATGACTTTGTGTTACGAATCGCTTACTTCGTTGTCATCGCATATTTTAATAGTTATGTAGGATTAACAGTGCAACAGTATATATAATATCAATTTTATGTTAATTTTATGCAAGAATTTAAGCATAAATAATAAAAAATAAAAACAAAATAACATCTACAAAGCGCTCGTCTGTGATGTCTAGTTATATTAAAATTTAAAAACAATTAATGCATTGCAATACAATTATATATAAATAATACGATTATATATAATAATGTTTTTTTAATGATTTAGTGTTATCGCATTAATATGTAAAAATGTTTAATATTTTTAAGACTTCATTCTGTTCATGTTTCTGGCGAAGAGTGGATTTCCTATTTCCTAAACTTCTAGCTTTAAAAACTTTAAACACTTTTAGTTCATTTCTCTACGGCAGTTCTTCGCTTTGTTTAAAATTCGTGAAATTAAAATTAAAAAAATATTCTTTAATATGTTTTTATTCAGTGGTATGTATCCATACTCAATTTGGAGATATTAAAGAGAATTATTCTTTTACTAAAATTTATTTATTTATCTATTCATATCATCTTACATTTAATGTCATTTTTAAATACAAGATCGATCTACGAATATCAATCATGAGCTGCGTACCGTTTTACGCATATCCGCACATTTATCTACAGTATATGTTACGTATATAGACAAATGCGCGCATGTGCGTGAAACGGAACGCAACTATGATTGCGAGTCGAGCCATCAGAGCGAGTGAAAAGGAGAGATTCTCTCGCTCGCTCGGCGCGTTGCGAGTCGAGCTATCAGAGTGAGTAAGAAGGAGGGATTCTCTTACTCGCTCGGCGCGCGGAACTTAATCGAGCGCTCGCTGTCACACGGATAGCCAGAGCGTCGCTGTGTGCGTAAGTGGAGTGGGAAAATCCCGAGCGTGCCCGGGCATAGAAGCGCATCATTGCCTACAGGGAGTGATAATCTCAGCGGGAACCTATTCCGGTACGTCCTCCTATAGCTGTGAATGCGTTGAACACGTGGTACTCTGCAATACCGCTTATCAGGACTCTGGTGGATATTATTTTCAAGTCGCTGGTGGTAACGAATCTCAAACTTCTAAGTTTTGCGGCTGATTCCAGCCTTCATAATCTCTTCCACGAAAGTGTCGCCATTGTGGTAATTACCTTGTAATTGCCGTGTTGTTGCTTGACTTCGTCTATCATCGCCTGTCCGCCGTAGTACTCCGATTTTCTCCGATGTGCATTCAAATCGGCCTGTTCGCCTGCGACTTGCATCGACTATCACTGCCGATTTGCCCAAGATTGCCACCAAATCCGGCTTGCGTAAGCCGTCAGCGGTCCTATATGTATGCTCACTGTGATTTCGTAGCTCCCTCTTCTTATTCGGTGCTCCATATAATTGATAATCGCATCGTGTCTCTTGATCTTGTGGGCATGTGTATGATGGCATTGCTGGAGAACATGATTGAGTGTTTCCTGGACATGACACTCAGCTCTGCATTTTCTGTCCTGGTTTCTTCCTCGGGACGTGCGTGACTTCGTAGGCATAGCACTGATCCTCAACTTAATTCAGCTGGTATAGTCTTTATCAGACAGCATTTTGGTGTCATCGGCTATTCGCTGATGTTGGTGGAGGGTATGCCTAGAGTCTTTTAGTCCCGCGCCATCTACGGACTCAAATAGACGCGTTCTCCAGCGTTCATCGTTTCAGGTAGTATAGTCTGCCATGATCTGTAAGCCGCTTCTCGCATTTAGCCAGTTCTTTCTTAACGTATTCGCCGAATCCCTGTTGGTACTGAGTTCGCTTGGCTATTATGATTCTTCCTCGTCGTTGGAGTGGGGCCGTTCATCTTAGAGATTGAATGCCCAGTCCACCATTTCTTATGGTTGCGTGGAAGAAGGCAGTCCGAACGTCGTGAGGAAGAGTAAGCCATCTTCTGACGATGAGCGGATAATTTTATCCGTTTTGTTGAGAGTGCCCAGTGTCACTGCCCCGTCCCCTCGACGAGGTCCCGCCTTGTCGTGGCGAGGAGACTCACCCGTTTCCGTAAACCTCAGGGTTTCGGGATGGGTGAAACTTCAGATTCTAGATGAAGCGGGCTCGGGGGCCAAGAGGATCCCAATCGCAGGCGTGTGGCAACTCGCTGCTCCGTCGATCCGCCAGCGCAATAGTGGAGGTACAACCTGAGGAGGAGTGGCGTATCGTCGCGCGGCCGCAACGGGGGATGCTCGTTAGCCCGGTGAGGGCAGCCCGCCTAAGGGAAGGAAAACCCCGATAAAAAACCCGAGGAAGGACACCTCGTAAATAAACCAAATGATGATATGGACAACAAACATAAAATGAAAACCGGGAAGTCGGAAGCCCGGGAACGGCAGGGAGGGATATCGTCCCGGTCCCCTCCAGGTCGTGCGCAAGCAAATCCAGCGACGGGCTGACCACACCGTCGACGGCGAGCGGTGGGATGGAAATGGTGATCGCCGAAGTCAGTCGGACCAAGGAGAGCAAGGGCGTGATCATAGCCCAGGACGTTGACTCGTTATCGCTAGAGGAAGATTACTTCTGGAACTTGACGAATATAGATGGACTAATATCTGAGGAAGAAAAGAAAATACTCGCAAGACTTAAAAAAGATAAGAAGGATTGCGACTATTTAGGAAGATATGCCTTTGAGCGTGTAGAAAAATTGGTTTTAAAAATCTGCTACTCCCCTCACTTCAATGATGGTTAGAAAAGAGGGGACAGCATGTGCCAATGTGAAAATAATAGTGAAGGATCTAGAGGACGAGTTGAAATATAAATCGAAGAGCAGAGAGGCGTACAAAGGAAAGTTCTTAGATTGGAAGAAGAAATATGAGTCCCTTGTACAAAAGCACGAAGAATTGATAAGGAAGATGGAACAAAGGACTAAGATCGGTGAGGAAACAAAAGAAACGGGAGTCCAAGTGTTGGATCAGATGAAGATAGAGAACGTGGAAGCAGAATCAGGTTCTAAGAAGTTAGAAAAGAGGATTGAGGAAGTCCTCCAAAGAGTGAAGAGACTGGAGGAGGGAAGAGATATGACCAGAGGTACGGATGTGGATAATCAGGGAGAAACGCTGCCGTGGAGCAGGATTCTGGGAAGAAGGATGAAGAAGAAGATGAACAGGGACCCTTCCCTAACCAATACAGGCAAAAGAACTGTCCAAAATAAAATAGTGGAAAACAGAAGAAAGAAAGAAGGGGAAGAAACAGAAGTCAAAAAGAAGAGAAAAGCTATGCCACTGCAGATGCTAAAGAAGAGGCTTCCCAGGGGTGCGGGTGTCCTGCTGGAGTTGCAGGGGGGCGCTCCGGAAGACTACGAAGAGGTGATAAAAAGATGTCAGAAGGAGATATCTTTGGAAGCAATAGGTATCCCCCCATTGGAATAAGGAAGGCAAGAGGGGGACGTGTTCTGCTAGAGTTGAGATGCGGGGAAAACGAGGAAGAGAAGGCCGAATTACTGGCTAGAATCAAGGAGGTGGTTAAGTCGAGGGAGGGGGCGAAGGTGAGGCGTCCCCTCCGACGACTAAGACTTATATTGAGAGGATTGCCTATTGGCGTGATGGCCTCGGAGATGGCGGAGGCGGTCGCGAAAGCGGGCGAGGGCCGGGCGGACAGGGTTCGGACATCGGCGTCCGGGGCGGGCACCGTCTGGGCTGAATGCCCGACCAGGATGGCAGTGAAGGCGGCGGAGGCGACCGGGTTCATGTTGGAGTGGGCCCGGGTGGGGGTTTCCCTGGTGGAGAGAGAGGGACCTACGGAGTGTCACCGCTGCCTTGCGCGAGGGCACCTCAGGCGGTGGTGCTCTCGAGATTTGACCGGGGGCGCTGTTGGCTGGGATGCGGCAAAGAAGGACATCAGATCGAGCGGTGCGGGAAGAAGCCGCATTGCCCGATCTGCGTCGGGAGGGGTCTTCAGGCCGATCATAGGCCTGGGGACTCCTCGAGGTACGAGCTAGTCCCCCTTGAGGCGGCGCGCGAAGAGCGCGCCCCCCGAGAGCGGCCGGCCTCTCCATTCAACCGCGGAGTGGGGGGCGGATGGACACGGGGACGGTTGGGAGGAAGGGGGCTGCGAAGCTCGCGAGGGATAAACCCCTCCCGGGCTCTGCGGCTCCTTCCCCGCCGGATTCCACACAGGAAAAACCGGCGGGGGAGGAGGTGGGCCCTGGAGCCTCCGGCGGGGCCCTCGGGCAGGTTCTGTGGCGTGGACATCTCCGCCGCCTCCTCCGACATGGTGGTGGAGGAGGCGGAAGTTGCCTCGAGAAAGAGAAAGGACCAAGAAATGACGGAGTGTAGCGTGGTCCTGGCCCCCCTTCCCCCCAAAAGAAGGGGGGAAAGGTAAGAAGAAGAAGAAGAAGTGACGGGAGACGCGAGGCTGGGAACATGAAGGTTCTGTTCTGGATTTCTTGCCACCCCCCCTTGGCGGAACGGGAATCTCCCATCTTGGGAGGCCCCTGATCCGCCGTGGTTTCCCCACTCTTCCCGGAGGTTAGTCCGGGGGGAGAGGGGGGACCAGGAGGTGATGGGAAAGACCGGGGTCTCCCACGATCGGCCCTCCCGCAGGAGGCCGGGGCTCGAGCGGGAAACTTGAGCCCCGATCCTGCTCCCCGTAACATCATGGGAGGGCGCGGAGTGATGGAAGTGGTCCACTGCTCCGCATTGGAGCGGCCCACATCGTCCGCTATTCGGCGGATGGCCGGGGCTGCGCCACGAGTAGGCGGCGCTTCGGCCTGGTCAGGGGGCGCGGCGGTAGTATTGCTGTAGAAGGATCCTGCTGCGTCCCCGCGTTGCTCGAGATGGTCACCCGCAGGTGATTTAGTGGGTAGGTCCCGAGGCCCTACGGGGGTCCGGAGAGTCCCACATAACCTCGCGTAGGTGCGGAGTACCCATGAGAATTTCATCTGCGTTAACAAAAAAAAAAAAGTTCCTGCCCCCAGCGCGAGTTGGTAGTACAGTCTCGGTGGCCCAACTGTTCTAAGCGCGCACATCCTTTGTTGTGTTTGTGGTGCTTACGTCAGGCTTGTCAGCATGAATCTCAAAAGCTCGGTAGGGCGGCACTGGGTTCGACCCTATGGTGTGAAGAACTAGGTATCGCAACTCGCTCGACAGTCCCTCAGCGCACTTGAACAACGAGGAAGCGTCCACCGCCGTCTTCTTGAGGTGCGGCGAGGCCACGATGTTTATGGTCATACTCTTTGTCGTATGAGCTTCTGAATCTCCGCAGGCGTCGCAGCGAAGAGCATGAGATTGTCCGCAATGCCGCGTTGATAGTGGTTCCCCCCAAACCGACATCGATCTCGCTAGGCAATAGCTGAAGCATTTGATGAGTAAGCGTGTTTAAGGCTATTGGCGACAAAGGGTCTCCTTGTCGTATGCCTCTGCTTGGATGGAAGCGAGCAAATATCCAGTCTTCGCCCTCTAATCGTGTCTTTGATCTTGTGTATACTTTGGTTAGATATTTGACCATGAGGGATGGTACCCCAATATTCTTTAGAATGGCTATTATAATCGGGTATGAGACCAAGTCAAATGCCTTATTTATATCCAGTGCCGCCATATATAGTGGCTTATATTTCGTTCTGTGATATCTTAACAGAGTATCCAGGAGGAAAGTGTTGTCCGCGCATCCGTCGGTGCTCCTGAATACTCGCTGACGCAGATTGATATCGAGCAGCATCTTCATTCTCTTGGCCAGAATCTTATGCAAGCTTCGCACAAGTACTAGTGGAATCGTGATTGGACGGAAGTCTTCAGGGGCTTCCGCGTTCTTCTGTTTAGGGAGAAACACTGTTCTCGATTCCAGAAAGTCCTTCAGTAGACGTCTGCACCACATTAGGATGTTGTAAATTCTTACAAGAATTCCTGACGGGATCAATCGTAGGAGGCGCGCCAAGACCCCGTCGGCTTCCGCCGCCGATGTCATCGCGATCCTTCCAGTACGCAGATATTTGATCTCCACAGGGCTTCATATTTCCTCCACGTGCTCGACTTCCACTGTCTCAGGCGCGTTGTTGGAGTCAATCCTCATTACGGTGGACCAGTAGGGCTTCATGATAAGTGAGGTTCCTCCGGGGAGGCTGCCTTGCTTCACCCAGGTCGTCCAAAATTGATATGATGCATCTCCATTTGTTTCTTTTCCATAGTTCCTACGTGGCGGCGTATTCTTTGCGTCAAGCTTGTCGCCCATTGAGACCAGGAGATGGCAAACCTTTCTTGGGGCATCTTCCCTTCTTTTTTGAAGGTGAGAAGACCTCTCTTAGGTATAGCGCCAAGTTTTCAGAGTGATGCTCTTCCCCGAGGATCTGTCTTCGTCCATATTAGCTGCAGATGTTCGGCATAGAAGTCCTCTGTGCGTAGAGGTGGAAGAGACTCTAGGTAGTCCAGGATAGGAGCGTCCAGATCGTTCTCCCTTACATTTTCCTGCAGTTGGGGCTGATGTTCTCCCTGTCTATTGGCATTTCTTAGTTGCGTCAGGAGGGTGGTGATCATGTTCTTGTAGTCCTCTCTCTTACGCCTGCCTGTAATAGCTTCGAGTGTTTTCTGTGGGAATGATCTGTGGAGCTCCTGGTTCATGAACCTTCGAGGATCGTTGTGCTCCTCCATTACGGGAGACGAGTTCCGCTTCCTTTCTTGCAAGGAGAGCCACTTCTTCAGGTGCCCATCTAGCTTTGTCGGTTAGTATCTGCAATCTTGCATCGTATCAATCCTTGTGAGCTCTCTGTTGGTGTACGCCCCTTCTTCTTGCCGATGTGAAGGTGAAGGTCTTGTAGCATCTCGAGAACTCGCACACATATTCGGCCGATCCCGCCGGTGGGAAAGTAGTTGGTGTGGAAGAGTCGGAGGACCCTCCACATTCATTCGAGGCTTAATTTCTTTTTGTTGCAGGGCCAACTGATGCGAGTCGGAGGGGCTGGCAACCCCAAGGATCCGGTAACGCCGATGCCCCTCTTTCCCTGTCACTCCACCTGGATAAACGGTGACTGCAGGGGACGAGTCCCTCTTTGGAGGGAGATTTGATGGCATTCCTCGAAAATTTCGAGGACATGCCACCCTAATAGCCACAAGCACCTTTCACCAGATCGCAGCAGTTCACCCGGAAAAAACCACCTAGCGAATTTTTGTATTCGCCGGGATTTGAACCCGAGATCCTCAGCATAATCTAGTGTCTAGCACTCATGATTACCGACTCGCTTTAAGAGAGTCATAGTTACTCCCGCCAGTAGATACTGGCCAGTAGAGACAGTGGGAATCTCATTAATCAATTCATGCGCGTCATTAAATGACGAGGCGTTTGGCTATTTTCTTAATTTTTTCATTTTTTTTCCAATTTTGCTATGCTAATACGACATGTCATTATGTCTTGACTAGACAGTTTAGTTGAAATAAACCTACACCCTCGCCCTTCTCCAGAGCCAATCCAACTCTTATCCATCAATTTCTGCCTCGACTTGTAGTGCTTTTATTGAAGACGTGATATGCCGCATATTATTGCCCGTGTTGAGATCACTTTCAACTCCTTCTTCTTTACTTACTCCGAGCGTCAACAGGTCATTGGCCGACTCCGCACTCCACACTCCTCTCCAGGATAGCGTGATCAATGAGAACCTGACTTCAGAGACCCTATATCTTTCCCGCAAAAGACCTACCATACTCTTGTAGTAGTCTATTTTATATTGGTGCGCCCTATCTAGTGAAATCTGATCTTTATTATTTGCGCGTCCAGTACTACAAGAGTTCTGCCCATCCTTGCTACAATATCTGATTTTCTGAGGCCTTCTTTGGTTAGTATTTTTGGCTCTTCCTCAACTATTCTTGCTTTTCGAGATTCCGACATATATACGAAGCTACCGCTTGTTTCTTTTGATTCGGGATCCATGTGTCCTATGACATCTTTGTAAGACATGATTCAGAGTCTCAGGCTCCCTACAACCTCTCTACATCAATGCCATTCGTATGGTCGTCCTCTAGATGTCCTTGACTTTGTCGGGAGGGCATTAATTCTTAGTTTGCATAATTGTACAAAGTCACGTCCACCCAAGAGCCGAGTACCCTCGTGTATCCAGGCGTGTTGAGGAACCCTCGCTGACATTTTGAGACTTACCATCGACCCGTGCGTATAAGCACTCCGCCTAACGTCCGCTAATGTCAGAGATAGTCCCTTATCCGCATCCACTAATCTTCTCTTAATCGTTCGATTTTGTTTGAACGAGGAAGTTCTCTGGAGCACTCGCGATGTTTTGCTGTGCTATAGGGAGTCGCAGTAAACGCCGCAATCTTCTCAACGGAGCATCCCATCTAGTTGATGAAATACTAAGTCCTCCATTCTTGATGATCGCATGAATGTAAGCGTTTGGGGAGTCGCTTGGCAAACCCACCCACTGCCTTACTGCGTGCCATACGATTCTATCATACTTTCGTAGCAAACTGATATTGGTACTATTTAATTCAAGCTGGTGACAAAGACCCGGGATCATAGTTCGTAATACAAATAGTCTTTATTGCGGCTTGTGATACTTTTACTTAGTTTATTTATTGCATTTTGTAATTTATTAGAAACCTTGATTGTAGCTCTTCCCTCTGGTGTAAAAGGGATTCTGAGGTATCCATGTCCATTCATCCGTCCTTTTTAGCGTAGAGAGTTGTCAGTTGTTAATAAATACTGTCTCCCTGTCAATTTTCTTCTCATGCGGCACGTTCCTGAGGGAGATTGTCATACATTTAGCTGTGTTGACTTTTAAGCCACACTTACCTAGGAAGTCAGTGGTTAGATCTATTAATTTTTGTAGACCCATGGGTGTAGAGGCAAACAATAACATGTCATCTGCGAGGACAGCCGCATTAACAACCATCTCTCCGATTCTAGCTTCTATGTCCTTAAGTAATCGATTTAGTAGCCCATCTATTATCATGTTGAATATAGTAGGAGACATAGGGTTGCCCTGCTTGACACCACAGTTGTCTAATCTTCTCTGAGGTTCACGAGTCACAACATAAACGGGTGACACTGTGTTTGTATATGTACATGATGTACGATATCGTTGGAGTCGATAGGCCCATTAACTCGAGAGTTTCATAGATGATGTTGTGTGCCACTAGATCGAACGCCTTGGCTATATCTAAGGAGGCTACAAACAACGGCTTGTGACGCGTAATGATATCTAAATATCATGTCCAGCAAAAAGACATTGTCGAAGCACCCATCCGTTTGTCTGAAAACTTGCTTTTGATCGAGAACAATTAAATTCGCAATCCTCGTAGCCCGTATCTTATGTAGCATACATATTAGAACAGAGGAGACGATGATGGGTCGAAATTCGGCCGGTGTTTTCGCTTTCGATTTCTTCGGAATCAGAGTTATTAATGATTCTAGCAAGATTCTATTGAGGAACTTTTTCACATCACAGTACGATATTCAGTACACGGCAGAGTACTTCTATGGGCACTCTTTTCAGCAACCTTGCAGAAAGTTCATCTGGTCCTGCCGAGGTTGTATTAACAGACAGTGCTTTCCTAATTTTAGTTGGGATAATTGGAGTCCAGAGTTCTTCTAATATAGGCCACCGTATATCCCCTCCCGGTGATATTTTTTCATTATTTGTCATTATCGTATTTCAATAGGAAGTCATTTCTTCCTTAGGGAGGAATGATACATCCGTTGCATCATCTAATATACGCAAGCACTTACTCCTATTTTTGCATCAGAGATCTTGTGTACGTGCATATTCTGCATGGCGAACTTGTTTTCTAGATGTAGTAACTTGTTCCCTTACTTTTGTTTCTTTAACTTTGCGCGCCTTGGACGAAAAAACCTTAAGCAAGTATAGGGATAAATTGCTCATGATCTTTTCGGGGCTCTTAGGCCGGTATTCATGGTCGATTCTTATTTTAAGATTGTCTTAAGTAATGTCTTAAGACGCTAATATGGCTCTGTAATTGGCTTATGACATCTTAAGACTGTACTTAAGATGGTCTTAAATATAAGAGCTGACTATGAATACCGGCCTTTTCTTAGTTCCAATCATCCCACACAATTGCACAAGATGCGATACTTCGAAGCCACTTGAGGTGGGTGGAGGACCGCACATACTCTTGAATTACAATTCATTATATTCATTATTGATAGAGACATTGTCCTCTTCGATGCTCTCTGTATCCTCCTTGGTGGGGGTCTCATTGAGAAAAGACTGGACTAATTGTCGGTAGTTAGGTTGTTTTCTTTTGCCCAATACTCTCCAAGGTTCTTTGTGGAAAAAATTTATGAAGTTCTTGATTGAGAAACTTAGTACCCTGCCTAATAAGTTCAACCTTTTTACGTGCGAGAAGAATGATTCGTCATTCCATCGAGCCTTCATCGCGGTGGTATTTCGCTCTTGGTCCGCCCAATCCGGGTGTGCACTGCAATCTTCTGGTGGAGTCTCTGTCCATCTTAATATCGTGATATCGAAGGATCTTGCATAGCCGGGGAATTCACAGACGAACTCGAGCGCAGATGGAATCCCGGAGACGGCAAACGCGCCAGTCGACTCCGCGTAGCTGAACTCTTGAGCCAGAGAACCCGGGATTACTATTATTTATCCGAGGCTTATTTCTATTGTTTAGGCCAATTAATATGGGTCAGAGGGATTGGTAGCCCTAAAGTACCTTGTTTGCTACAACATCGTTCAGCCACCTGACGTAAAGCGTAAGGGCCCAGGAGTACTACGAGGAGGTAGATGTGTGACTTGAAAGCGAGAGGCTCAGTGGACCTAGTAAAAGGTCTGTATTACGCATCACTTCCCTAACTATGCTCTCCCCACCGACCTAACGACACCACATCCAAACATCAATAAGTGCCTGTACGACGCGATTTTCAGGCCGCTAAGATTTACAAATCTAAACAATGATACCCAGCCCACCACAGGCCGCTAAGATTTACAAATCTAAACAATGATACCCAGCCCACCGCACTGGACTTCGTAAAGCCAAGACAGCTGACAAACCTTCTTTGCAAGGGCATCTCAAAAAGGCGCGAGTACATGCCTACTCTCAGGCTAACAAAGGTCTTCTTCGGGCTGCTTGCAATATAGCCGCGGACGTGGCTTTACCGTTGTAATAATGCACCCTGAAAGAGCATCGTTCCTAGCCGGACACCTGCTAGAAGAACGTCTTGCCTTCCAGATGTTACGGCGCGGTGCGCCCGACATATCTTTTGCAGCTCCGAAATTCAACGAAACTACGAATGTGCCCGAAAAATTACGAACGCCGCCGATCAGCATCTCGCTCACCGAAACCTCTGCTCCGTATTACCCGCGCCACGTGGGGGAGACTAACGACGGACGGGACCGAGGAACGCCGCAAATCCTCGAACACGCGATTTTTACAGTATAAAAAGATGATCTTTTGAGGAAGATTTCATTTCGCTCGTCGGCCAGCATCCCAATTCGCTGAGTCTGCATCCCGAATCCATTCCGCTTCCTAGATCTTACGAGCCTTCGACGAGACCAGGGGATAGAGCGTTCTCTGCCTCCGCCGAACGTTCTCGGTAGTTGACCGCCCACGCCATTCCTAGATCTTACGAGTCTTCAACGAAATCAAGGGGTGGAGCGTTCTCTGCCTTTACCGAGCGTTCTCAGCAGTCGACCGCTCGATTCTAGCCTTCAGAGACACGGCAAGAACAAGGGAGGTGAGCGTTCTCAGTCTCCGTCGAGCGTTCTAGGTAGCTGTGCTCTCCTGCCTATTCAAAACCTGCGGGTTCCGCGCCTCGCACTCGCGATCTTTCGCGCCACACACGCGCCAAAACTACGACCATCCCCGCGATCGAAAAAACGCCCGCCTCTCGGCAATGCACTGCGAATTTTGGTCTGCCCATCGATCGCGCATCAATCCTGGCTCCCGATATCTGGCACCGCTCTGCGGATCACCGCGATGACACCGACACTCGGAACGATACGCCGTTCGCTATCACGCTGTACTATACGCACCGCTGCAAATATAAAGCGCTAGATTTGTCACTCCTTTGTTAATTATCGTTTCTGTAATCTACATTGCTCGTTGTAATAACGTACCGGTTTTGTTATTACTCTGTTTCTGTAATACGCACCGTTTTCTGTCCATTGTAACGCACTCGTTCTGTCTTTTATCGTTTTGTAATATACATCGCTTGTCAGTAATCTACGTTCTTCTCGCATTTTTATAAATAAATCTATCTCTGTGTTGCATAAGTACTAGTCTGCTTTCTTTTCTCCGACCGATTTCGATCCTCGACCACGATCCACGAGCTTGTCCGCGCTATCGAAAGCCTGGTTTAATTTTACCGTTTGCACGACAGTGCTTGGCCAACAAACATGCAGAGCTAGAATGTAAGCTCAGGGTAAGTCCGAGGACTTGTAATCTCGAGTATACCCCTGCTTTGACTGGGTCATTGGTCTATTGTACGTCTGAAATAATCCCAGACACAACACTTAATCAGTTCAGACGGGTGGCGCAAGCCACCGTTGCTCGGGCAGCAAGAGAGTTACAATTACTCATAGTTACTTAAGAGAGTCATAGTTACTCCCGCTGTTTATCCGCCCTTGCTTGAATTTCTTCACGTTGACATTCAGAGCACTGGGCAGAAATCACATTGCGTTAACACCCGCGAAGGGCATCGCAATGCTTTGTTTTAATTAAACAGTTGGATTACCCTAGTCCGTGCCAGGTCTAAGCTGAGCGTTGAATGGCGGCCGAAGAGGACCACGACGACTCGCACCACCACGGAAGCTTCACAGCAAGAAAGATCCATGGGAGACCATGACATGGGACTGAGCTCGGAATTCGATATCGGTGCGAGAACATCAAATATTCACCTTACTCAGGCTCGGCACGTCAGCTAGACCTGTTTCTCGACCAAGCCCGACACGTTCCGCTCCTCAGAGCCAATCCTTATTCCGAAGTTACGGATCCAATTTGTCGATTTCCCTTACCTACATTAGTCTATCGACTAGAAGCTCTTTACCTTGGAGACCTGCTGGGGATATGGGTACGAACCGGCGCGACATGTGGCTTTTTCCTCGATTTTCAAGGTCCGAGGGGAAGATCTAGACACCGCAAGTGCGAAGCTCTTCGTTTCAAACACTACTTCCCTGCTAGAGATTTCCAGGAAACTCGAACGCTTATACAGAAAAGGAAACTCTTCCCGGATCTCCTGACGGCGACTCCAGGTCATTTTGGGTTATACCCCGATGAACACTCTTACGAGGGCTCGAATGTATGCGATTCCGTTGCCGGATTCCGGAATAGGAACCGGATTTTCTTTCGCTCGACATGTGTCTGTTTTTTTTCTCGCGTCTCGCAACGGCAACGGGATGGATCTCTCAATCTTCTCCCGTGCGTGCGTGCGTGCGTGCGTGTGTGTTTGGAGTATCGTACGCCGAAATTGACATAGGATTTCTCCTAGGACTTAGAATCGACTGTCTCGTGTACAACGGTTGTTCACAGGAAACTATTCTCCACGTTAGTCCTCCAGGGCTTTGCTGGAGTATTTGCTACCACCAAGATCTGCACCCACGGCGGCTCCGGCAGGCTCGCGCTCCAAACCCTTCTGCGTACACCCCCCCCCCCCTCTTCGTACTTGTCAGGGTATCGTGGCGGCACATACGCGCGTGGTAACGGCCGCTGACGACAGAGTATAGATTCGACGCTTCAGCGCTATCCATTTTCAGGGCTAGTTGCTTCGGCAGGTGAGTTGTTACACACTCCTTAGCGGATTCTGATTTCCATGGATACCATCTTGCAGTCTTAAGCAACAAATGCCTTTCATATGTCCCGTAAGCGTCGAGTTGGGCGCCTTAATTCTGCGGTTGGTTCATCCCACAGCGCCAGTTCTGCCTACCAAAAATGGCCCACTTGGCACTCTGATCCGAGATGCTCGTGGCTTCATAGTTCAAGAAAGCCAGAGATCTCACCCATTTAAAATTTGAGAATAGGATGAGTTTGTTTTGGTCCTAAGGTTTCTAATTATTCGCTTTACCAGATAAAACTCGCACGCGTTTCGTGCAAAACGGCCGAGTGCCAGCTATCTTGAAGGAAACTTTAGGGGAAACTAGCTCCTAGATGTTTGATTAGTCTTTTATCCCTATACCCAGTTCCAACGATCGATTTGCACGTCAGAACACTGCGGACCATCTATCCTTCATCGGGGTTTCCCATGACTTCTTCCTGACCAGGCATAGTTCACCATCTTTCGGGTCCCAACGTGTACGCTCTGGGTGCGCCTCTTCTCGCAATGAGAACGAGACGCCCCGGGAGTGCGGAGCCGCGTCGCGACGCGGCCCATCCTTCGGTCGATAACCAGGGCCGACCTTCACTTTCATTACGCCTTTAAGTACGCTAATGCCAATGACTCGTGTACATATTAAACTCATTGTTCCGTGTTTCAAGACGGGTCTTAAGAATACCCAAAGCAGTATCGTCACCGATCGGTATCGGTTCCCTAGGCGAGAATGAATCCGCCACGGAAGGACATTCGTAGGTCTGTCCAAGGTTAATTGTACGA
Source organism: Cephalotes varians (assembly GCA_037157785.1). NCBI lineage: Eukaryota > Metazoa > Arthropoda > Insecta > Hymenoptera > Formicidae > Cephalotes > Cephalotes varians. The sequence continues at coordinate 67,604 of JANQDE010000324.1, forward strand.
CAAACAGCGAGCCAGGACCGATGACGGCACTAGTTCCGTTAGTCTCCATGTACCGTGACGCGCGCTTGCGACGGCCTCGACGCACTTATAGATAAGATGCGGCCTGATACCTTGCGTGTACCACCAGGCAGCCGGTCAGGCGACCGAGGGTTTGGCGCTTGCCGTTTTACCGGCGGGCGAGTCACCGCACTCGGATTGTAGACCGACACCCAGCGGGTCGCAATGTTCTATTAAGGAAGAAGTGCACGACGACGAACGCCGAACATCGACGCACGGCAGCGTGTCTGCGCTGCGAGCCGCGAGGCCCCGCAGGACATCGCCCACCGACGCGAAGCCAACGTCGCTGACGATGAATCTCCCCGTTCGATCTTTTGGGTTTCTTAGGTCTCCCTGGTTTCATGAATTCTTGAACTCTCTCTTGAAAGTTCTTTTCAACTTTCCCTCACTATACTTGTTCGCTATCGGTCTCATGGTCGTATTTAGCTTTATGGAATTTACCACCCACTTAGTGCTGTACTCTCAAGCAACCCGACTCTAAGGAGAGATCCTCCCGAGAAGCGCACCAGTCGCTATAGGCCTGGCATCATCTGCGGTAAGTGGTCCCATTCAAGATGGACTTGGACGCAACGCGACGCCTCGGGATAAGCGGACCCTCCCAAACATCACATTTGCCTGCGGCGGAACCGCGGGATTCGGTGCTGGGTTCATTCCTGTTCGCTCGCCGTTACTAAGGAAATCCTGATTAGTTTCTTTCCTCCGCTTAATAATATTGTTGCGCCCGTGTCAGGCCGCATGATATTGCAGCGGAGCGCGAAGAAGAAGAGCGGTTGTTAGGGACGACGGTTTGTTTGGAGCTCTGGAATTGTCAAGAGCGCGGTTTCTCGTTCTGAGTTTATACTTTTATATAATAATGTTTGAGTTGATCAGTTGTTGAATAAATTAGTGTTCTTTATTCCGTGTTTTTATTAACGCGAGAGCCGCGGAGTGTTTGTGCTGAGTGTGAGCGAACGGTGTGGCGTGAACGTAACATTTTGGGGGCTCGTCCGGGATAAAACTGGAGAACGCCACGGCTTTAATGACTTCGCCGAAGAAAGGAATGTGCACGCGGTCAATGGGAGGCGTTGAAGCGACAGATCCGGAGATGCTTCTTCGCATGGCGATGGAGAAGTTGCGGCAGCTTAGAGAGGAACGTGTTCTGCAACAGCAGCGGCAAGAGGAGTTTGCTTCGATGCTGCAATCATGAGATGAGGAACTCCGAAATCTCCGCAAAAGGATTTCACAGCTAAGTCACTCCAATAATATTTTTACTTCAAACGATTTTCTTTCGGGAACTATGCGTTCCGGTTATAAACTTAAACCGGATGTTTTTGACGATGATGTTCCCCTGCGAGAATTTTTTTCCCAATTTGAGTTTATCGCGAACGCGAATGACTGGAGCGACTCGGTTAAGACTCCCTGGCCCTCGCGGCGTGTTTGCGGGATAGGGCGCGTTCCGTTTGGATGGAATTGCGGAAATAGGTTCGGTTACATTTACGGAATTGAAATCAAAACTTGAATTGCGATTCGGGGAAGGGCATTCAGTCCTTTTATTTCTAATTCGTAAACAAAAATTTGATAAAGATTTTGTTACTTTAGGCACTGATCTAGAGCGTTTAGTGTGTTTGGCTTATCCTGAGTGTTCCCTCAAGGTGCGAGAAAAGATAGCTTGCGCAGTTTATTTCCGCGTTGACGGACGGTTTTATTAAACGCACCCTGCAACTTGAAGGGGTATATTCTTTAAAAGCGGCTGTAGAGAGAAGCGTCGCAATAAAAGTAATTAAAAAAAATAGTTTTTCGCGCAAAAATGAAGGTTGTTTTAAGGAAAAAAATAATTTTGTTCGGGAAAACATTAATAAGAAGGGGAGAGAAAGAAACAAGAGAAGGAAAAGAGGTTAGAAAAGGAAATTTTCGTAACTTACATTGGAAGTAAGGACTGCTGACAATGCGGGGCAACTGGACATTTCCGATTTGAGTGTCCATCTTTAAAAAACGAGGAAAAGAGAAACTAGGTCTGGTCGAGCTGAAAGAGGCAGGTTCGGCTGGGAAGCGTGCCCCAAATAAAACAGAACAGTATTCCTACGGAGTTGGTAGAATTGTTGCAGAAGGGAATCCTTTTTGTTTCAAAGGGACTGTGGGTGGAAAACTTTGTTTTTTTAAAGTTGACACAGGATCCGATGTTTCAATTTTAAGTAGGAAATTGGTTAATTTCTCGAAGGGGCGTCTACCACTGGGGAATAATTTTCCGAAGTACCTTACTGGAGAAAAAGTTGCTGTTTAATTTAGAGTGTCTGCTGAAATCATTATAGGAAAAATTTCTTCGGAATTTCTTTTTTTTGTTGCAGAAATCTCAGATGATTGTATTCTAGGAGTAGATTTTCTTAAGAGAGTAAATTTGATCAAAATATTAGAGCCCGAATTCGGAAACGGGGTTTTTTCAAATAAAAAAATAAAAACAATGAATTATTCTCGTGTGATTTTCGAGGAAAGAATTCCCGCATTCCTTAATGAACTTTTACAGCGAAGTTCGGAAGGACTTGGAGTTGTGCAGAAGAATAATTTTATATAAATAGATGCTTGTTAGCATCAAAAATTATTAAATTGTTTATCAATTTAATATGTGAGTCGATTGTTTCCGGCGTTGTGCACTGTGTTTCAAGTCCGACGAATTGCGGCGCGCAATTCGCATGAGCAGGAAATGTAAAAAGATTCACAAATTATAATTAGGCATCAAGATCCGCCACAGTGTATACTGCAAGACCGACATTTAGCCTCTTTGATATTTGTATTTGTTAATTTTATATTGCTTTTATCGGAATTTCAGGACGTCTTCTCTGAAGACATTTCCGCAGGAAATTGCAAAATTTTAGAACATTCCATTAATGTTTAGATAAACGACTGATAAAACAAGCTCCAAGGCGAATTCCTATTCATCTACGAGGAGAAGTGGAGTCCATTTTAGATGACATGAAACGTCAGGAAGTTATCGAAGAATCACAAAGTTCATGGCTCTCGCCGGCCGTCATGGTTAAGAAAAAAGATGTGTCGCTTAGGTTCTGTGTAGATTATAGGAAGTTGAATGCTGTTACTGAAAAGGATTGTTATCCTCTCCCGAAAATGGACGATATCTTGGATCAATTGGCTGGGAATTCCTGGTTTATTATTCCTCTTGATCTTAAGAGTGGCCATTGGCAGATAGGAATACGCTCTGAAGATAGAGAGAACAGCGTTTTATATCGGGAGTGGTCTTTGGCAATTTAAAGTAATGCCTTTTGGTTTATGTAATGCGCCAACGACTTTTGAACGCTTAATGGAAAAAATTTTGCACGGGATTTTGCATAAAATTTTTTATTTGGATGATGTTATTGTTTACAATAAAACTTTTACGGGGATGTTAGAAAATTTACGGAAGGTTTTTCTTTGGCTTAGGGGGGCCAATCTTAAAATTAATCCCAAAAAATGTTCTTTATTTAGCAAAAGTTAGATGTCTTGGTCATATTATTTCAGAAAAAGGAATTGCTACAGACCTCGAGAAAACTTCAGCCATTGAAAGCTGGCCAGTTCCAAAAAATAAAAAACAGGTGCGGAGTTTGTTGGGATTTTGTTCTTATTATCATAGATTTGTTAAAGGATTTTCTTCGCAGGTTAGACCCTTGCTTAAATTAACAGAGAACTACACTAAGTTTATTTGGACCGATCCTTGTCAAGAAGCTTGTGACTCTCAAACAAGCTTTAATTTCTTCTCCAGTATTTTCTTTTCCTATAGAGGAAGGAGAATTTATTCTTGACACAGACGCGTCTCATGGACTTGGTGCGATTTTATCTCTAAAACAAGAGGGAGAAGAAAAAGTTGTAACGGTCTATCCTTCGTTCCGAAACGAAAGGTGGTTGCCGGATAATCTCGTCGAACGCCAGGTGGAAATRAGCAAAACGTGGATTAGGTTGATAAAACAAAGAAAACAATTTATTGACTCTTCAAATATTTACAAAGTRCATGCGCTGTGTGGCATGCGTGAAGTCGGGTTGTTCGTAGCTGAACGGCGRTTCGTAATACGTAGACCGGTGTAGACGGATGTACATATACACATACGTATACTGTGAGCGGTGTTGTTTCGTTCGCGATAAGCGGAGAGCCGCCCCGCGAGAGCAACGCGTACAAGGAGCCGATACGCTTTTATTTACAGGATGTGTTTGAACGAATATGTCTACCACGCGGAGCCTCGACATGCGGTGCCGCGCAGACGCAGTGTTGGCTCGCGAGTCGCGGGACGACGGAGCTCGGTGCGATTTGTCGCGGTTAGTGCGCACGGTAAGTCGTGACGTYACTCGTGGTAATCGAGTCGCTCTGTTGGACGGAGACCCGCGGTGGGCCTTCCAGCGTACGTTGATTGGCTTTCACGGTCGCAGCGAGATGCGCGAGTTTGAAAGCGAGATCGCCCTTTGGCAACAAAGGCGGAGGGTAGTAGAGCGGAGGCCGGGAGCACCCGAGCCTTCCGATATTCGGAATTTTAAGAACCGGGAGCACCCGAGTTCTCGACAGGAGCGGAGGCCGGGAGCACCCGAGCCTTCTGATATTCGGAGTTTTAAGAACCGGGAGCACCCGAGTTCTCGATAGGATTTCTTTTGAGATAGGTCCGGAGAGGTATCCACCAGGAGGCCGTGTAGCCGGGAGCGCCCGTGTTACGACGGCTGGTCGGGACAGATCTCTCCTGATCCTCTCGTGCCGGGTCTTTATATACCGGTCGGTCCGGCTTCTGATTGGTGGTCGTGTGTAACGGCCCATGCGGGCCGCGTGGCGGGGAGCGCGCGCGGTGCGGGCGCGGGTTCGCAGGCGCGGAGCGCGTGCGGTGCGGGCGCGTGTTGCGCTATTTGCCCTTAAAGCTAAAGTTTAACGACGGCACATTATATACATTATTTACAACTCGGCACATTATATACAATATTTACAACTTGTGACGTATCGTCACAAAGTTATCGCCTATTTCAGTCGAGTTTTAAATAAATCTGAATGTAATTATTGTGTAACTCGACGAGAATTATTGGCTATTGTTTCTTCAATAAAATCCTTTCATCATTATTTATATGGACGAAAGTTTCTAATACGAACCGATGATATCTCTTCGATGGTTAATGTCACTTAAGGAATTAGAGGGGCAACTGGCTCGTTGGTTAAAGAGACTTCAGCAGTACGAATTCGAAATAATTCATCGCAAAGGAGAATTACATCGTAACGCCGATGGATTATCGAAACGCTCTTGTTTAAATGATGGTTTGATGACTATTGTGCTAAAGTGGAATTTAAGAAAATTTCGTCAGAAGAAAATACAGTGGCTCGCATTATTTTGGAGAATGATATTTCTGAAGAATGGCGTAGAGATCAATTAGCTGATTCAGTGATTTCTGTTCCTTAAAAGGAAAGGAATTAAATAGGAAACCACTCTTTCAGGATCTTGCTTCTTTAGATTGTAACGGTCTGACTTTCGCGCGGCGTGCGAAAGTTCGGTGTCGGATCAAGCTCGTTGGACGCCAGGAGAAATAAAGAAACGTGATTTATATTTTGTAAAAATAAAACAATAATGATTTATTAAAGCTTAAAGAACATATTTACACGTGGTGAGTGAACTGATTAATTTGGCGATTTATATCGAACAGACGGTTTATCGAGGTTCGCAAAGACAGTAGCGTCTAGCAGTAACCGTGCAGAGCGGAAAATGTTGTGTTTTATTTCGGTCGCTTACATGCGATTAGTGTGTCGGACTGAACAGTTTACAGTAGCACTTACGCGGCAATCACGCGAGGCGAAAAAGTTTCTGAATTTATATTTCGGTCGCTTACATGCGATTATTATGTCAGACTGAACGGTTTACAGTAGCATTTACGCGGTAATCATGCAAGGCGGAAAGGTTTATGTACATGTTATTTACAGATCGTATTTACAAGCCGTTCGTGCGGCGAGTGCGATTTACGCGTGTTTTCGTAGTGCGGCTGCTGCGGTGTGCAGAACGCGAGGGCAGTACTCGGTCCTAGATCGTGAGACAACAGAGTCAACCGGGATTCGTCGGTGTCGGTGCGCACGCGGAGTCGTGACGTCACGCGCGGTGACGGCGTAGATCGGTTGCCCAGGGGCTCGTGGCGGGCCGTGCGAGGCGCACTGGTTGGCCGGCGTGCCTGTTCAGTCGCGTGCGAGATACGCGGATTTCAAAGCGTGGTCTCTCACGCGGCGAGTGCGGAGACAGAGCCAAGAAGTCCCGTACTCTGTACAAGGATGAAGGTCGAGAACAATTGACCCTTCCGGAGACGGATTCGAAGGCCGAGAACGCCCGTGCCTTCGGGATTTCGGAAATAAAGAGCCGAGAACACCCGTGCTCTTTCTACGAATTCGGAGAGGAAAGATCAGGATAGCTGTAGCCGAGAACATCCGTACTATTAGCTGGTCGGATCAGATCTGGTCCTGATTGTTCCGCGCCGGGCCGTTTTATACTCGCGGCCCGGCTACAGAGTGGTGGCCGCAGATAGCGGCCTTCGTCGAACGCATGGCGCGGAGCGCGTGGTGTGCATTTAGAACGCTAGGCACGGAGCGCGCGCGGTGCGGGCGCGGATCGCCTGGCGCGGTGTGCGCGCGATGCGAGCGCGGGACTTGGCGCTTATTTACAATATCTTATAAGCTACACTTAACACTATATTTTACACGGCACATTATATACATTATTTACAATTTGTGACGTATCACAGATTCTTCAGCAAAAGTTTATTTATCCTATTGGAATGCTTTGTTTTTGAGAAACGGTGTCCTTTATAAAATGGGAATCTCCTAATTCAAAATCAGAAATTTTGCAAATTGTCGTACCTTGTAATCGAATAAATCAGATTTTAGTCGCTGCTCATGATTCATCGTTAGGGGGGCATTTTGGAATTAACAAAACTGGACAAAATCCGTAAATATTTTTATTGGGCTTCTTGTACACAAGATGTGAAAAATTGGTGTCGGACTTGTAAAATCTGTAATGCAAAAAACGGACCGTCTGGAAAAGGGAAGTCACCTTTGTAAATTTACAATGTTAGCACTTCTTTCGAAAGAGTCCAGATGGACATACTTGGTCCTCTTCTCATCTCATCTTCTGGAAATCGATATCTTTTAGTTGTCGTCGACTGTTTCACAAAATGGGTGGAGGCTTTTCCATTAAGGAATTCTACAGATAAGACGATAGCTAAAATTTTTGTTAATCAAGTAATTTCTCGTATGGTGTTGCCTTTGAATTGCACACAGATCAAGGCAGGAATTTTGAATCAAAAATTTTTCAAGAATTGATGTGTTTACTCGGAATTAAAAAAACAAGGACAACTCCTTTACACCCTCAATCTGATGGTCAGGTTGAGCGCCAGCATTGCACAATCCTTAATTATTTATCAAAATATATTACGGAAAATCGAAAGATTGGGATGAATGGATTCCTATGTATCTTTTAGCCTGTCACACGTCTGAACACGAGTCCACAGGAGCTACTCCTGCAGAATTATATTTTGCTCGAGATCTTCGTTTACTCGTTCACTTGATTTGTTGTGAGGTAGTTTTTCGAACGAAAGGGAAAAATCTGAGGAGAGCTGTATTCAAAAGATAAGAGAAAAATTAAATACTATACATCAAAATGCTAGACAACATTTAAATTTTTAATCTTCTCGGGTAAAAAGTCATTATGATCGAAAGATGAGACAAATCGATTTTAGAGAAGGACAAAGTGTATGGTTGTTCAATCCTCAGAAGAAAAAGGGTAAAACCCCAAAATTGCAGAGCAATTGGGAAGGACCTTATAGGATTGTAAAAAAGTTAAGCGATGTCACTTTTAGGATTCAAAAATCAGCGAGACACAAATTAAAGGTTGTTCATGCAGATAGGTTAGCTCCCTTTGAGGAAAGAAAAAAACGATAGACTCCCTTCTTAAAAAAACATTCTATTCTTGTTTTTTTTTAACAGAAAGGAAGAGTGGGCGCCGCGACAATTATAAATTTCTGGCGGAAGCCGCAGCTAATAAGAACGTCCAAAGAGCATCGCAGCCAGCGGGGACGGTCTAAGACAGAAAGAAATGTGGCTAACTCTTCAGCAAAGAGATCTACTCAGGCGAAACAGAAGACTGCCTTGCCCACGATTTTTTTGATCTATAGTTTTTCCGTGGGACTTAGGGCGAATGTCAAGGCAGGGATCTGGGGAATCTTTATGACGATGAGTTCACAGAAGTTGAATTCCCCCTCTCCATTTCCGAAAACTTCGAAGAATTCGACGATTGGAGAAGAGGAGCAAGCTTAAGAATTTTTGAGAAATTCCCAGAAAGAGCAAGGAGATCATCAAGAATCCGCCAGATTTCTCCCCTTTGATTGTCGGGACGACAATCTTGAAGAGAGGGAGTGTTGCGTCCGTGTCAGGCCGCGGCCGCGCCAAACGTTCCGCATGATATTGCAGCGAAGCGCGAAGAAGAAGAGCGGTTGCTAGGGACGACGGTTTGTTTGGAGCTCTGGAATTGTCAAGAGCGCGCTTTCTCTTTCTGAATTTACACTTTTATATAATAACGTTTGAGTTGATCAGTTGTTGAATAAATTAGTGTTCTTTATTTCGTGTCTTTATTAACGCGAGAGCCGCGTTGGAGTGTTTGTACTGAGTGTGAGCGAATATAGCGTGAACGACACAATATGATTAAATTCAGCGGGTGATCTCGCCTGCTCTGAGGTCGTCAGTCAATCTCGGTGAGATACGCGCCGCCGTGACGACAAGAGGAGACTGAGCTTCACTCAACGTCGAGTTGAGGAGCCCGTCGATCGGTCTCTTTTTCGACGTGGCAGAACGTCGTTGCATTTTTGGTTCCGTGCTCGCGCGTGCGCGTGCAGGTAAGACGACCTCGAGGTTCGACATTCGCGTGAAGCGAAGTCACTACTGTGGATCGGCTAAACCGGGACGAATAGACACGCGCGAGTACACGACGACGCGTGCCGATCCTCCGATCGACAACGATCTCGTGAATTCGTACAAGCGGTCGGCTTGCGATCCATCTCACACCCACCCGAATGACGCAGCCGGATGTTTAGTGGCCGCGTCTGGGGCCTCTTCTGGAGGCCCTCGTGCGGATCGCGAACCGCGCAGCACCGTCAGACAGACAGAGAAAAAAAGCTGGAGATTGAATCTCCAATTGCACGCGCGCGCATCCTCGCGGTTCTCGCGGAACCAACGTGTGGGGCACAACGCGGAACGGCGCACAGTGATCGGAAAAGGCACAAAAACGGCAAAAACCCCGGGAAACGTTCACTTTGTGCAGATTAACAGAAAAAACTATGGTTTTATATGTTTTTGGGCCCTCCGAGTCGATCTAGACTATAGCCTAAATCGTACGAACAACCCTTGTTAGGTTACTGCATTTATTTCTGCACAAAGACGGGTAAATTCCTCTCCCCCCTAACCCGATTCCATCCGATTACTCCCATGTTATCTCCGATCGATGTAAACCAATCGTCTTCAAATTTTACTCACTTCTTGGGGTACTACTGAAGACAAACCGATCAAGATCTGGGCTTCACTGCTGTCCAGGATTATAACATGTATAACAAAACATTAATGAAAATGAAAAACAAAGAAAATAATGTATTATGCACATATAACGAAACACTTTATATATCCAATATAAAAATAAATCATTTTAGAGAACTGGTAGTACTATTTTAAAAAAAGATTTTTACAGTCATCATGAAGTTCTAATTTATTTATGATTTTTGGCAGGACACGAAACATATTTATATATGGATCTGACGAAACCATGAGAAAATTGAAGACGTCTTCATTTGTGTTTATCCTGGTGCTTTTCCGAGAGTGTTCTCGTCGATACGATCTATAATCTTTGTTTCTGACTTCTTGGGCCTCCTCTGTCAGCATTCCTATGGGTAACGCAAATGCAGAAATTATAGTACCCCCGTGCCACAAAACCTTGTGCACGGAGTTCAGCATGTAGTACCATTCATATAGCTCCACGTACAAACGGGCAGTTTCTCTGCAGTAATTTTCAAACTTACATAGGTCTATTTCAGCTCCGCTATTGATTGTGTCTAGGATTCCAAATCTATGTATTAGTTCTTGGTTTACTCCAGTGATTTCAGAAGTGATGGCAGGATCCTTAAAAAATCGGCGGGAAGTATTGCCATCGTTGGTGGTCCCCATTCCTTGCTTCACCACATCAACGTTGAGTCCCAAAATCAGGTTGAATTTTTTTTGAATTTCTTTCTTCGTTTTTTCTTTTAAATTCTTAGTCTCTTTCGAGCTTCTCCATTTTTTAAATCCCAAGTTGTAAGCAATGTGGAGTATGCACTCCATGAATTTTATTCGTGCGTGCAACGGTGATAGGTCAAGTCGAATTGCTTCCTCATAAACAGGTTTATTTTCTAAATTTTTTAAATCGTTCATTTCTGTAGGTTTTGATTGGTATATGGGGCAAAGCCATGGACGCTGTATCCATGAGAGCTTGTGCCACCTTGCCATCGATCATGGACAGCACTAGATTGTGAGACACTGTGATCGTGTTACCTTTCAAATTAAATATCGTGTCCTTTAAATTGGAAATTTCCGATTTCATTCGGTTCACTTCTCCTCTTATGATTTCGGGTGCTTCTTTTACAAACGTAAATCGAACTGGCCTGCAGAGTCTTGTAGACGATGGTCGCGGATTTTCCCAAAAAAGAGAATTTGTACCTGTCATACGTGAGGGTACAAGAGAGATTAGGAACATATTTACGTCGGTCGCGCCTTCATTTTCAAAACTCTGTTTATACTCGCTGTGCCCTGAGGAGCCATCACAACCCCATTTGAATACGAGTATGAACTTATGGCCGAGTGAGTCAAAATCGCTTTCGAATTTTACGAGGAAAATCCGTTCCGCAGTGTGGTCAAGCAATACTTGCAACTTCACTGTGACAGAAGTTTCAGAAATGTCAATATTATCAGGGTAGCACAACTTTTTTTGTTCCAAAACTTTGTCATACGTAGGGAAAATATCGCTTCCCATTTCTTTCGATGATTGCCGAAGTACGCTATAATCATGTTTTGACAAAGAGGCGTCTATTAATAGTGCCAAAGCTCTTTCGGGAGAGTACGAGACAGGCGGACTTTGGCATTTCCTTGACGCAGCAGTTAGGAGTTCTTCTGACACATTGTCAAGAAGTTGTTTAATTTTATGTCGTTTGGTTCCTTCGGAGCATTCCTTAAAGGATTTTTCATTTTCCACCTTGCGCGGACGTGCATGGTTCGACATGCGTGATAAAACATTTGTTTGCGAGCCAATTCTTATACTTATCACAAAAATAACTTTTATTGCGACGAGCATCTTGCCACCTTCTTCGAAAATGGGGTACAAATGTTTGGCATAAATACCTTTTTATTTCCTCTAGCGGAGTCAATCTGGGGATTTGAGGATTTTACAGCAGCAATGCATTTTTCCATATCATATTCGCTGGCTAAAACTAAATTCATCAATTCTCTGTTTGAACAGTTGAAATGCGTCATTGCACCTTTCGGAACAAACATTAACAAGAGACTGACGGGAAGGATTAATAACCAGGAAGGATTAACCTACTATTGTTTATTTATTTTCAGTTTATTTTGACCTTTGTTCGATGATGTCTGAACAGTTTGCTTGACAGTATTCAACAAGGGTATTTATTACCAAACCCGCTGGCCAACTCGAAAATCGGGGGTTTTGCCGATGTCAGCCACTGTGCGTCCCCACTAACACAGGGGAGAATGGGACAGAACGAGGATTGAAAACCAATTCACCAGTATAACACATCAATAAGTCCCGAGACTAACCACCAGATGGCGCCTTTAATGAAAAATCTTTATGATTTTTAGGAAGAACTAACCTTTAAACGATATGTGTAAAAATTCCATGACAATCGGACCACACTATACTAACTTATAGTGATTTAAGTGATGCTACTTTTGCAATTTTGAAAACAATGGATAAAACCGAGTTTCGTGTGTTGATAAAACATTGCTTTTTAAAGCAATGGGAAAAAACACAGTTCAAGCTCAGCAATGGCTTGAAAAGTGTTATCCAGACTCTGCTCCATCGAAACCCATTAAAAACTCGGTTTTATCCATTGTTTTCAAAATTGCAAAAGTAGCATCACTTAAATCACTATAAGTTAGTATGGTGTGGTCCGATTGTCGTGGAATTTTTACACATATCGTTTAAAGGTTAGTTCTTCCTAATAGTCTCGGGACTTATTGAACGATGTGTTATGTATTGGGAGTATATAAAATAAATAAATAACTTCTAGGGAGGCGACCGA